>SEYY01007577.1:82500-85000 GCA_009176605.1 Armadillidium nasatum
TTATTCCCTCAAAATCAATCTAACAAATATAATCTTTTAAACCTATTCACCTTAGAATGTATTCTGCGGGAATTATTTAAGGAATTTGTTAAAAATTTTCTAAATTTAGAAAAAAAATGAATATATATCAATTTAAATGTAAAAACTCTGTGAAATTTTTTTTCTCTAAATTTTAAAGAATGTATGAAAGATATTCCATATATATATATATAATATATATATATATATATATATATATATATATATATATATATATATATATATATATATATATATATATATATATATATATATATATATATATATATAGTGCGGCGACTCAATTTCCCTACTCGAATGCAGGAAAAACCTGGGTAGAAAGACTGAGTGAATCGAACCCTTGACCACTCAGTTTCGAGAAGATAAGCCGAGATATAAACCCCTCTTTAAATTAGACCTTTCGAAGACTCAATAAATATAAAAATTTAGGCTGAAGAATTTTATAGATTTAAAAGTTTTATTAATTATTATAATATAAAGGGAGTTTAATGGTCAGAAAACGTTTGCCAATCCTTAAAATATTTGTACATCTAAAGGTTTATGACCCTCATGCATAGAAAAGCAATTCATTGGTTCCCTCCTGGGTTCAATGAACATGAAAGGACCCTCTCTCCCTCATTTTGTACGACAGAAGTTGCTCCACCATTATTTAAAATAGAGTGGTTTGATGAATTACCCCAGTTTGAGTAGTTGTGATGGTACAATACATAGGAAAATGTTTTAGAATTATATTATAAATATATATTTATATTTTCCACGATAGTGAATATGATGTACAGTCGTGAACAGAAGTTCGTTCCTATTAAGCTGGAAATAAATATTTATATAAAATGGAAATCATTTCATAAAAGCTCTATTTTGAATAAAAAGAGAATAAAAACATTGAGAGGGGCTTAATTGAACTGTGATTGGCTGAATCTGAGATGATCTCCATTTTATATAAATATTTATTTCCAGCTTAATAGGAACGAACTTCTGTTCACTGATGTACATTTGCAATTTAGCGGATATCAGCATCTACACGAATGTATTCAAGATCATCATCATCATCAGAGGATGCCAAAACTTTAACATCAACATCCTTATTAATGTACTCTACTAATATATAATTAAAAATTCTATGACAATTATATCTCATTTTTAAATCTGTAAATCTAATGAATTATTGTCCTATTGCATAAGAACGAAAAACTGAAACTTTTAATGTTGAAAATCTCCCTCCAAAATATATATATTTATAAATTTATTATTTTTTTGGAAAGCATTGTGGATGTATTTATTTAGTTTAGAATATTTTTCTTTCTATCTTTTCCATACATTTATTAAATATCTCTTAAGAAAGAGATTCACACCTCTGTTTCCTTTTGATTATAAAGATTAAAAATTACAGGTTAATAATTAACTTTCGGGCATATTATGTGTACTTTGAGCAAACTAGTTAAGAGCTTAAAACAACACCTTATATAACCTATTCAAGTTTCAATAGTTTTTTTGAACTGAATTTTGATAATTTTGCAACATAATTATTATTATTTAAAAAAAAAAAAAAGACCACTACTATTTCATTGAACTAAAAATTTGCAAAAGATAGTTACTACAACACCTTCATGAGTGAGAAAAAGATATATTAAGAAAATCGCACCTCAAAAAATTTGTTTGAGTTTAATGTGACAAAATATATATATTATATATATATATATATATATATATATATATATATATATATATATATATATTATATATATATATATATATATATATATATATATATATATATATATATATATATGAAATGGTTAAGTTGTAGGTCATACTAAATACGTTAGAAAATACCTGTCTTAGAATTTTAAATTAATAAATTTCATTAAAAAACAAAAACTTCAGTATCTCTCCTGACATACCAACATATTGTCCCCAATTCTAATATTCAAATCCAAATTTGTAACTTATTGTCACTGTATCATGTTATTATCAAATATATTTATTGTCACAAAATATTCCATCAAATGGACCACCAAAAAAAAAATTTTTTTTAATATATTACACTAGCAACTTTAAAAATTTTTTTTTTTTCATAACGTGTAATTCTTTTTAACAAATTATATAATGTTCATAGTACTCTATGACATTTTGTGGTCCTTACCATATATATAATAGCTTATTAGATAAAATGCCTATTATTTATTGAAAGCTTTAATTAATTAAGGAAAAAAATCTAACAAAACTATTTTTATAAACTTACGACCATGATTTTGATTTGAATAAAGAGTTTCTAAACATTAAAATGAGGTTTAAGTGCTGTACAAATATATCTAAATTTTTTTCGTATTAAATATCAAAGTATATATATATATATACTGTATATATAATATTTTGTCATGTGTTTGCACTGACTCCAAAAATTGAATCATATGTAGAACAGGGACCCCTAGAAAATTTTTAAATTTCAATATCATTTTTG
>SEYY01007577.1:87500-97500 GCA_009176605.1 Armadillidium nasatum
AGTCGAAAAAGCCTTTTTATTTGGGTGTGCAGAATCTGCTGACGCAGCTTTCTTGGGTGAAATTGATCTGGATTTTAAAAGGGCAGGATGAGTAGGATGGGCGGTAGTGGGGGTTTTAGCGGTAGGCTCGATTATAGTTTTTGATGTTGGTCTTCCTCTATCAGTTGTTGTTCCGTGAACTTTGGGCTCACGCCCACCTTTCAAGATGGGCATGGGATCTTTATGTGGCCCGTCTAATAGGGTTTCTCGTTTAAGTGGTCGTGCTGATGTGGATGCAGTAGGTGCAGTAGTGTATGGTGAAGTGGGGTGCGGCTGCGGCTGCGGCGAGTGACGAAGGCTCTCAGTTCGCTTGGGAGCGGTTGGCTCATGATGACCTACCTCGGAATGGGGTTGTTGGAGCACAGGCACAGCGAGCCCGGGGTACGCCCTCGGAGGTACCGGGGGCGCCACCAGGGAAGCGGGACCATCCGCCGGAGAAAGCCCCGGCGGTGTGTCCTGCTCAATATCGGATGGCGTGCTGCTCTGGCGGGCGTGCTGACGGGTAAGCATCGCACCTAAATGATGTTGGTGATGAGAAGGGGGAGCTAAAGTAAAGGAGTTGGGGGGAGGCAGCAAAACGTCTGTGTCAGGATTCGGGGAGGGAGTTAGCAATGGGGCGGAGGAAATATACTTACTGCTGAAATCCACGAAGCAGGAAAAGAAAAGCAATGAAGCATTAGTCGCTTATATATATATATATATATATATATATATATATATATATATATATATATATATATATATATATATATATATATATATATATATATATATATATATATATATATATATATATATATATATATATATATATATATATATATATATATATATATATATATATATATATATATGCAAAATTCTGTTCAGAAAAAAATATTATTAAAAGTTTCTAAAAAATACCAAACAGTGAATTGAACAGACACTGAATTCTGCATAATAATAATAATAATAATAATAATAATAATAATAATAATAATAATAATAATAATAATAATAATAATAAATAAATAATAATAAAGGATCGAAAATCAAAATAAAAGAAATTTTCTTTTCTAGTTTATATTATATAAAGAATATAAATAAAAAAAAATCTAAAACAAAACAAAACGAACAAAAAAAACAAACAAAAAAAAAAACAAAAATGAAATAATTTCAATACAATCCTCAGTTTTAATAATAATAATAAAAATAATAATAATAATAATAAATAATAATAAACTACCATCTTTGTTAAACCATGATTATCCTTATTGTCCGTATTACCAAAGAAAAAAAATAACTTACATGACTAGAGAAAAAAAGATATATAAATATATTCCATTTCTAATAATAATAATAATAATAATAATAATAATAATAATAATAATAATAATAATACTCTCTGCTTAATACTCTTTGGCACCTATATACAGTACACTAACCTTTATATATTTTTTTCCTAAGTACAAAAAAACCATTTTTGCCTAATAATAATAATACTAATAATAATAATAATAATAATAAGAAATATCACCATTATTTTTTTTTTTTATAGGTTCCGATTACAATAATAATACTAATAATTAATAATTACTTTGAAATGTTATTAATAATTATTGGATAATCAAAAATATTATTTATCAAATATACAAAATAATGAAAATTATCATTACCCAAAATATATTTATCATAATAATCATAACCGTAAATCATCATTATCATCATCATAAGTAACGAAAACCACAACTTTCTTAACTACCATCAATAATAACAGTATCGCATTTTCTAATTACCACTGCCACCATTACTAAAATTGATGGAATTATTATTAGTATTACTAATACTGTCATTGCTACCGTTACTACTGATATTACTACAACTGCTGCTACTTCTACCGTTCGTTTCGCTCGAAGACATTGAGCCATTGCTCTTCAGCCCTTCGCAATAGAACAACGGAGCCACGGGCCTATCAGTCCATCCAGACAAAAAAAAATAAATAAATAAATAAACAAAAACAAATTAAAAAAAACTTCAAAATAATAATACTGCTACTACTAATAATAATAATAATAGTGGGGGATTATTACGTTCTAATTGAAGCAATAAAATCGGAAATGTAGGGGGGGGGAACTATAATAATAGTAAGTGGACAAAATGGAGTACACAAAATATGAATGACATCTAAATTCATACGTTCCCTATGAGAATAAATGACATGCGCTTCCCCAGCAGAACAAAAATTTGTCATCCTTTTCCCCCCCACGTTTTATAAATTCTGAACCAAGTCATTAGAAGAATAACTAATAAAAAAAAAAAAAAAAAACACCAAGACACTAGACTAATAGTTATGTATTACACCTTTGTCAATACAGTATATTTATTCACAGGAATGCTGGATAGTGTGTTAAATTAACAGTGTGTTGACCCCTCCTTGAAAAGGGCTATGCCCGTGAGTGGTGGTGGTGGTAGTGGTGGTGATCTGTAAAGATAAAAAAAAATAGTGTTACTATAAAATAGCTCAGAAAGAGCTGGTGATAGAATTATGCTAATCTGAAACTACACTTAAATCCTGTTATTCAACAGCAACAATAATAATAAAAATAATAAATAATAATCAACAACAATTATAAAAATAAAAATAATAATCAACAATAATAAATAATGTTAATTATTTAGTAGTTTCCCGCAAATTACACAACGACTTTCTGAAAAATAAAAATCTTTTTCCAAGACTATTAAAACGATAAAGTTTTATGACCCACCCACACACACACACAAAAAAAAAGTGAAATAACGCCCATTTTTGAATTTGTAAGTTAAATAACGCCCATTTTTAAATTTCCCCAGTGTGTTTGTGTGTCCCAACTTATTTATTAAACCGTATCAATTGTTAGTTTTACAACCTTTCAATACAGTGAACAGCTGTTCTACTAGCTTTAGAACAGCAAGGCTAAATAAGGGTGTATAAATATATATGTTAATGAATCGGGCTTGTTCGGTGAAGGTCTCTGGCTCGATAAAAAGTGCAAATACCTCCACGGTCTGAACTTAATAAATTATGATCGTAACTTGATAAGAAACATTAATGTGATATAAATAACCCTACTCATTATAATGGAGTCAGTGGATAATAATAATAATAATAATAATAATAATAATAATAATAATAATAATAAAGAATAAAATCCTAATCTGTGTGCTCCTACAATACTTCAATTTTCAACCTATAACAACAACACAACATTAATAATAATAACTACTACTACTACTAGTAATAATAATAATAATAATAACTCACTTATTACGAGACTGAAACAGCGAATGCTTGAAGATGTAATCGATGACCGTGTCCTGAAGGAGATATTTAACAGTCTCGCCCCTCCGAAGGGCTCGACGAACTTTGGTGGAACTAATTTCATTTGTGACCCACTCGTTCACGATGTAAATATTCCTCTGTCAATATATATATATATATATATATATATATATATATATATATATATATATATATATATATATATATATATATATATATATATATATATATATATATATATATATATATATATATATATATATATATATATATATATATATATATATATATATATATATATATATTCAATCCATGTGGGCAAAAAATTCATTTACTTCGTCTATAAGGAATCTATTGATAAAATTTGTTTATTTATAAAAAATTTGAATAAAAGTTTTTTAATTCTTTTCAAAAACTTGTATTAATTACCTGTAGCCGCGTCAGAAGGTCTGATTCGTAGATGAACTTGTAAGGGTCACACCCGTTTCTAGTGATAACAACAAGACCAAACTTCCCAACAATAGTTTCTATCTGTTAATTTTTATTATTATTATTATTACTATTGGAAGTGGTAGTAGTAGTAGTAAAAAATAAAATAAATAAATAAAAAATTAACCGAACATTCCTGAACCACGGGTATATACTGTAGTAATATAAGAACCAAATCAACAATCAATGTTGGAATGCCACCAACCAACAATTAGTTGGAATGCCACCACCCAACAAAGAGTTGCAAATAGCATCATTCACCCCTCAACAACAGGGGTGTATAATAAAATAATCATAGAATAAAAAAAGAAAAAAAAAAACACTTACATCCTCCTCTTTCCACAAACCAGGCCTCCTGAAGGACTCAAGAAGATCTGCCCCACAAAGCAACTTGACCCTGACTGGATCTGAGGAGACGGCTAATTGTGTGAGCCAGTGTGGGTGACCAGTTTCCATCCTTTGTCTTTTACTTGTGATAGTTTCGATATTTCCGTTGATCGCGGAGTCAACCATATCCTGTTATGGGAAAACATATAAATAAAATTGAACAATTATTTTAATTAAGAAAAAAGAAAAGAAAACATTAACAACAATAATAATAATAACAAGGGTTCTCTACAATGTCACATGGTAATGGTGTGAAGCTGGATCCAGTAAAACATAAGTTCAAACCAGAGTTTTCATACCCTCACATAAGCTAAAGTTAGAAATTTTTCTTAGACAACATCCCTGGTCAACATTTACCCCTTCTAAAGAAGTTATATCTATTATGTTTTTCGACTGATTATTTATTTATTTATTTTTTTTTTAAATATTTCTAAGTGAAAATTTCTCCTAATACACCTTTGACCTTCTTCTGTAGCTTTAGGACAAAAAGTTACAAAACGATGAACTATTGATTTCATGAAATTTCACACATGAATGTGGACGATCCACCAACTTCATAAAATCCTCAAACCCACGCACTGATATATGTAGGGATGTATTTAAAAAAAACTCGCATCCCCACAAATCTGAAGATCCAAATGTGTCATCTGCATTCACAGAAATCAAAAATTTTACATCTATGACATCACGATTATGGTACACTAAATGAAGCTTCCAGAAAACTTTGAGGAGCTTGCTCTCCCATCTGTTTCTAAGATGCTATCGTCAAAATCATATTTTGGGGATAAATATATTATATGTGAATTATTTATCTTCTCGTGTGATGTCGTTTAGGTTCCAAGCTTCCAACAATGTTCATGCGTGACTTTCTAATCAAACTTTTGAGGCTCGATTTGATTTAATCTATTTTTTTTAATTTCTCTATCATCTTCACCTTTAAATTTACTTCACTGACTGAACTACCTTTTAAAACTCTTCCTTTCTAAACTTTCAACTATGATTGTAATCTAAAGATTATAGATTCTTTTACAGGGCTGCAAAGTTGGAGCAGTCGTAGAGCTAAAGTCTGCAAAAATTGTTTGGTCGTAGGCAGTTGGCAGGAAGCAGGAGATGGCTGGAGCAGAATCCTTTTTTTTTATTTATTTTTTTTATTTTTAAAACAAAATATTTTTCAGATTTGTAATTGTTAAGTGAAATAAAGGTGCACGAAGACCCAGTCAGATAATTTCAGATTGAAATAGGCAATTTTGAAATTATATTCACTCAGAGTTGGAGCTTAGTAATTTTAAAATAAGAGCTGGAGCCTTTAAAATAATTACTGAGCACTTAAATAATTACCACCTTTGTAGCCCTGGTTTCTTTTCTGACTCTTCACAATGAATCTTCCTTATAATCTTCATCATTCATTCACCATGAGAACAAAAAAAAACTTAAGTAATTTTCCTTTTACTCTCCCATAAAGTTCATTTAAATTTTTTTTTTTTTTTTGAAGTTTCATGTTTTACACCAGCATTTCTCAATCACATGAAAATAATAATAAAAATACAACTACTAATAATAATAATCTTGTGGGATATAAAGTCAGAAAGAAAGTAAATATAGTGGGAGAACTTCACAAAAAATCTTATAAACATATTTATTAAACATGCCTTAAAACATAATAAATGCCAATCATGCTTTAATAAAAAAAAAAAATACTTACTCAGTTTTAACATAACTATCCAACAAGTAAATATATGAATAACCTTACTTAAGATAACTACAGATTAACTAAGGATTTCTACTTTATATATATATATATATATATATATATATATATATATATATATATATATATATATATATATATATATATATATATATATATATATATATATATATATATACAAGCAACATGCTATAACATAGTAATAGAAAAAACTTCTTACCACTAATAAAAACAAATTTTCTACTCCTTTCCCCATATATATTACGTAAAATCATTAAAAAAAAAAAAAAAAAAAAAAACACTATCACATTTACATAAATTAAACTAAAAATTATGGTGGTAATGACAATAGCCATAATTCCTGTTATTCTCCATTAACCAATAAAATGATATAAACCAATGGAAAAACACTACTCCAGGAGATTTTGCACCCCACCCCCCACCTCAAATCAATCATGGCAGTAGTAAAATTATAACAAATTTTTTCCATTTCCCTAATGGTTATCTTCCCATTTCCCAATATTATCCCAGGCAGCCCATTTTATATATATGATTAGAAAAAATAAAATGCAATGCGATAAGGGTTTTGTATTTTCCTATATTTAAAATTTTGAATTATTTTACGCAACCCCATACATTTTTTTATAACTGCAAAATAAATAAATAAATACTTATTTTATTAACCTGTAAAGTATATGCTGAATATTTCATATATATAAAATAATAATAATAATAATAATAAAAAAAAAAAAAAAAAAAAAAAAAAAAAAAAAAAAAAAAAAAAAAAAAAAAAAAAAAAAAAAAAAAAAAAAAAAAAAAAAAATAATAATAATAATAATAATAATAATAATAATAATAATAATAATAATAAATAATAATAATAATAATAATAATAATAATACAGATCTGATAAATTGTGAAAATTTTTTAGGAGGCAATTCAATAGAGAGGCAGATTGAAGGGTATAACATTTACGTTGGTCATGATTTAAAAAATTTAATTATCTTGTGTGTTTAAATCACAAACAAAAAGAATTAAAATAATCACTGTAAGAAGTGACATGAAACGAGAGATATCTAAACTACACAACAAATGGGGTGTGAAGGAATGTAGGGTGGGGGGGGTGAAAGGCCAAGACGATTGAGGGATGACAGGGGCTGGGGGGGGATACTAGTGAATTGGCACAAGCAAGCATTTAAAGATTGGGGGGTTGGTACTTAAGAACAATAAAAATTATAATAATGATAAAAATGTACTAAAGATATGGTGATTAATCCATACCCTCTGTTTTTGTGGGCCTTTCCAACTTCTCAAGGTTGAGTCAATAATCCTCTGCATATTACGCCAAAATAAAATATTAAAAAGTAAAAATAAAAGTAATTTTCAGAGATAAGTTTTAGTACATATCTGTACGTAAAGAGAAGAATATCTACAACATCACTTGGTGATAATAAAGACACATTTTTCATAACATTTCAAAACTTCCGCTCTCATTTTCACATACAATACACTTCTTCAAATAAAAAAAAGCAAATAACATACTATTTTGTTAAACTTTAAAGTTGAAAAATGTTTAGAAGATCTTAACACATATATGTACTCCCTGTAACTAAGAGGAATTATATATGTATTCCCTATAACCATGAGTAACCATATTTATATATGCTCCTTATAACCATGAGTAACCTTTCTTTGCACTTTTTCTAAGTAAACAAAAAATTTTATTTTGTGTATTAATAGCAAACGTAACCTTTCTCAAAGTGAATAACTGTAAATATGAATCGATCAAACCTTTATTTTCTCTTCAAATTCTAATGTAAGCAATTTTACTTTAAAAGTATTGCTAAATTAACCTGCTGACCATGCTTTTAACTTGCATTTTTTAACTTTCATTCCTACAAAAATATTCCATTCAATCATTCTACTTAAAACTCAATAATGAGTTCTTCTACTGTTCTACATAGTGAAAGTAAAACTCTTGCTCTTCCATCAAGCTGAAAATTAACTACAATTCATACTGTTTAACTTCCACCAATTATCTTACTTCTCATTGTTTTCTTTCTTTCGTTTCACTTGAAAATTTTTTACAACAAACAATTTTATTATTATTATTATTATTATTATTTTTTTTTTCGATTAGATTTGAAATGAAATGGATGGAAGACAGAAATCAAAGTATACAAGGAACTGAAGACCACCGAATTGATCAAGAGAATCAAATTCATGTAATCCAAATAAAACGATTTTAGCTTTTGCCTTTACAGAAAAATTTTATGAAGCAAAAAAACCATTTTTTGTAATATTTTCTATTATATATATATATATATATATATATATATATATATATATATATATATATATATATATATATATATATATATATATATATATATATATATATATATATATATATATCATGGTGGTATTTAACATATGATAGAGATAACTTTAAATAAATAAAGTTACATTAACCAGAGATGACTGTGTATATAAAGTTATACTATAGAATAGCAAATAATAATACTAAGATATTAGACCAGCTGTCATTACTACGCCTTTGAGATAAAGGAAGACCATTCTAGAATCAAGGGTGTATTGTTGGAAAAATATGGACGAAGAGAAGTTTTGAATAGTATAAAACACTAGAATAACTAAATAATTTTAATTAAAATTTTATGTTATATATATATATATATATATATATATATATATATTAGGTATATATATTAGGTATATTAGGGATAAAGTATCAGTGTATAAAATTTTTGTAGGTATCATTATTGGAAAAAACAACCGATACCCATACCAAATTTTTTGCATGAAAGAAAACTGATAATTTCTGTAGACTGAAGTTTAGGTCATGTTTTAAATTTTATTTTTATAATAATATTATTATTGTTATTAAATTTGTTTTTTTTTTTTTATATTTTTTTATTTTCCTTGCCATGTATACTTAAAGCCCATAAACTAAATAGATTTGATAAGTTTTGATGTTTATTTCGTGTATAAAAAGATATTTACCTTTGTATGTGAATTTAGAATGTTTGAAACAAAATTTGGTCTCAAAGGACAAATTCGACACCCCAGAAACCCTTTTCAGTTAAAAGAAAACAAAAAAATTTTTTACAAATATTTATTTGTATTCTTATTTTGTACACCACTGTAAATTTCTTTCCTTTTACCTCAATAAAAGTTTTTTGATTGAATGATTGATTATTATTATTATCTGAGTAGGAATAAAAGTCAAGTTTCTGTAAGATCGAGTGGGTATACACATATATTTTGATTTTTAAAATATTTCCTTATATCTCCTTTGGTGGGCAAAAGCCAGAGATCTACCAATTTCTACCAGAGTTGGGAAAATACCGGAAATCTGGTCGTTAATGGTCGACATGTTCCCGATTACACGGCTCATTTAAAAGTGTGCAAGTCAAAGGAAGTTGGTAAAACAGATAAAGGGAGTCTGTTCCAAATTTTACCAGTAGAGTACATGTAAGATCGAGCACAGCGGTTAAGTCTAGGCACATTCACTGGCTATTTCATGAAAACTATAACTAAGTCACTGGAGGTAGTGAACATTGAATTCACCTAATTTGATGATTTCTGAAAGGGGAGAAGGGGAGAAGAGAGAATGTGCTCTATTTTGGAGTTCAGATAGTCAAAGAATTTAGAATAGTCAGTAGAATTAGGAGATAGATAAACACAACAATAGAATTTTGGTATCCCTAAGCTTAAGCTTAATTCAAAAGACTCTAAATCTGAGACAAAGAGCAAACAAAATTATTATGCGCATATACACAACCACCTCTGGCTGAAAACTGAGGATAGAGACAGTAAGAGGAAACAGAAAATGGCTTGCTATCAGAATGCTCAAGCACCTGAGTTTCAGTCAAGAATAAGAGGGGGGAAAAAAAAAAAAAAAAAAAAAAAAAAAAAAAAAAAAAAAAAAAAAAAAAAAAAAAAGGTGTACAACAAAGTGGAAATTGGATTGAAGACCGCAAATGTTGCAGAAATTAATGAAGAAAATAGACTGTACACTAGGGCAAGTTGGCTGCAAAGTCTTGGTGGCACCAACCCTA
>SEYY01007577.1:102500-117563 GCA_009176605.1 Armadillidium nasatum
ATAATAAAATTAAAAAAAAAAGTCATACCATTTCTAAGAAAATACTCTTCCAGTAGTAGGGTTAATTTTTGGAATGGTTTGCCACAGGAGATTGTTGACAGTGATACATAGATATATGTATGGTTTAGGTATCGTATAGCATAACTTGACTAAGCACAAATTGGTAGATATATATATATATATATATATATATATATATATATATATATATATATATATATATATATATATAATATATATATATATATATATATATATATATATATGATTTTAGACCAGTTTGTGACTAAGCCTAACTGACAATTTTGTAGTTGATGTTTGTTCATTACATGTTACATGCGTAATTAGTTGCATAATGTCATTAATTAGGTTTACTAAATATAAGTAGGGACTTAGTTTTGTTTTTATCTTTGCATGAATGACACTAGGGATAGGATAGACCTAGTCTTTGTTGCATGCATTAGTGCTACCTTAGTATTATTTATTGTTTTGACTGCCTCTACTTTTCTTATGTTCTAACATTAAAAATTTCATCCAATTGATTAACTATTTATATTAGTAATATTTCAAAAAATTTGAGAATAATAATTTTATCTAATTACGAAAAAAAAAACCTTACCTCCTTGCCATATTTATCATGAACTGGTGACAAGAGGCCTGCTACAACGTGGTAATCTGAAGTTCTATGAAGGAAATCTCTTGCTATTTCTGTAAAAAAGTATCTATTTTATTTTTCCTTACTCAATCAAAATATTCTGGATAATACAAATCAAAAAAGTTTTCATACCATACCAAACTTATTACTATTAAATGATAATGAAAATAATAATAATCATAGATTAAAATGATGATAATTGTGAACAGATTAAAATATGATGTATAGTAAAATAATAGCATTTTAACAATTATATATATTTATCAAAATCAAAATACTACTACACCATCATCTCAATTTTTAAACTTGTAAGGAATAATTCCAGTAATATGTATGAAGTATATATATTACGAGTTTTCAGGGGTAAGATAATGCTAAGTTTCAATAATAATAAAAAAATGAAACTACTGATAGGCCACATCCCTGTGACTAGTTAAAAAAAAAAGAAAGTTATATATCCATTGTATTCATGATAGAAATCTTAAAAATAATTTTCTAAATGCAAAATATCTGTATGGTTGGTTTATATAAATATTCTAATAATTAGTTCTGATAAATTTTTTAATATTAAATTAAATTTGTTGATGTTCTTGTTTGAATAATAGTTTTATTGATATATATATATATATATATATATATATATATATATATATATATATATATATATATATATATATATATATATATATATTATATATTTATTAGTAATGATATAGTTGATATAAACTATAAAAAAAATTTCAACATTTCTGAAATACAAAACTTAAAAGAGCCTTATTTTTGAATACCTAGACAATGCTGTCTAAATATTAAGACTATAATAAATTACTTTATTAGGTTATAGATCCAGGAATAGATTTATGTTATTGCTGAATGTGAAGGACATTAATTTGAGATATTAAAGTTTTCACAAGTCATAATTAATTTATTAAAGCGTTAACACCATAAACAGGCAACTATATTAACAGTAATATATAACAGTATTTAAAATATAAGAAATAAACTGAACAGGATATAACTAATTTGAACAGTGGGTAATACTGAACTTTAATTTGTCAGAATTTGACTGTAGTCTTCTAGAATACTCTTTTATAATATGATGCAAGTTTGCAGTGATGTCATGAGTCCGACATCAAAGAAACTTATTTAAATTTCCTTTTCTATATTTTGATTTCTACAAAAGAGAATTTTTACCATTTTTATAATGAAATTTTATTTTAACTAGTTACATATTTTAATAGTTTCAATAAATACACCAAAAGCATTAGAATTTTATGATAAAAAATGATACTATTACTACTGTTACGCTGATTTTAAAATAAAGCATCCAATTTCAAAGATGTATTGCACGAACTATTTTATTTATTTCTTTTTTAATAATGTAATACAAGGTTGCAGAAGCAGCCTGAGTATGAAGTATTTAAACTTTGAGTTAAAGTTTTATTTTTAATCTCTTTTGTTAAAATTTACATACAATCTAACAATATATCAATAATTTATGTATATATATATATATATATATATATATATATATATATATATATATATATATATATATATATATATATATATATATATATATATAGTGGAACTCCAATATTCGTCTTTTTCGATATTCGCCCTGTTTTTTTGTCAAATTTTTTTTTTTATATTCGTCGAAAAGTCAATATTCGTCCTACCTACGAAAGCCTATAACCTTAAAAATAAAAACTCTTAATAACAATGATTGTTATTTTTATCCAAAAGGTAAATTTCTTTTTAAAATTTTATTTGTGTTTAGCATTTATGTAGGCCTACACAGTACGTATTACGTATTATTTATGGCAGTGCCTTATTTAATATGTACAGTGTTTGAAATGAATTTCGGCGATCGATTCTAGAGGGAAATTTTTTTTTTGTTAAAGAATAAATAGGCAAAATTCGAGGCTCGGAACGAATTAATCCATTTTTAGTTAATTCCTATGAGAAAAAATTATTCGATATTCGTCTTTTTCGATATTTGTCATCCCCTCGGGAATGGATTAATGACGAATATTGGAGTTCCACTATATATATATATATATATATTAGGGATGGAGTAAAGTATCGGTATCGGTATTGGCAAGTATCGGCATCGGTATCGACCTTTCCAGTATCGGTATCGGCAAATTTTTTGGATAAGAGTAAAAAAGTATCGGTAGTAGTAGTATTGGCATATTTTTAGGTATCGGTTTTGGGTCATATTTAGGTATCGGTATCAGTAAAATTTTGGTATCGCTCCATCCCTAATATATATATATATATATATATATATATATATATATATATATATATATATATATATATATATATATATATATATATATATATATATATATATATATAAAAGGGGTAAAACAAACTAGCCTCAAAAGTAAATTTGAATCCAATTCTTTTTTTTATGGAAAACTATTTATATTTATATTTACATTTCAATGTTTTATATAAAAGAAATTTAATAAATAATAATAATTCAAAAAAAATTTCCCAGTCTTCATTTTTTTGAAAAAATTTAAAAAAATTTTCTATTGTAAAAAGGAAAAAATATTCTGACCATGATAAAATCAACTTAGTGGAGTTAGAAAATATAAAATATGTTTTCATATAAAATGAAATTTTTTTTTACTGTGTAGAAAATAATGAACTTCCAAAACAGGTATAAACTAACCGCCACAGGGTAAAATCAGAAAAAAATACAATAACATTTACTTTTAACTGATCTGTAGACACAAATTTTTCAGAGGTTGTACAGTGAGGCAAAATAGGTAAACATTTTTTAGTGTAATTTTGGTGTACCCTATCATATTAGAGTTGTAATGTGAAATATAAGAAAATGGGTAAATAAAAAAAAAAGACAAAAATATATATATATATAAATGAGTTAGGTATATAAAAAAAAATTTCCTAAATAAAAAAATGTATCTTGCCCAACTTTTTTTTAAATTTACTAAAAAAAATTTCCTGTGCACAGAAACAAAATTGTTTGCTATACAAAAAATTGTTTTAAATAAAAAAAAAAAAATGTGCATCTTGTCCAACTATACACCTTCTGAAAGTTTCTCAAACTTTGGATAGCTAGAAAAAAAAGTCATGCAATTTCCCTGATTATGGTTATTCCTGAACATGCAACTTTTTTGGGGGAAAAAAGACATGAAAAATTCATTAACAACAAAATGAATATCGATTATTTAACTATATATAGGTCAATTATCAAATTTTGATAGAGGGAATATGCTAAAAATTTTGTATAACATTTGCAATGATATATATATGTCTTGATTTCTGTTGATTATTTCAGTCAGAATGATTTTTTTTTCTTCAAATTTTATTTTTGATACTCTATAATACTAGTCTTATCCATTTATATTAATAAAAAATACTACTGAAGTCATTTTTAAATATTACATAGTAGTTAGTTTTCCCATTTCATATTCATCACCTTCAATTTTAAATTTTTTTTTAGAAATGTTAATTTGCATATTTTCATTTACTATTTTTTACATAAAAATATTCAGAAAGGTTCATTTTAAAAAAAAATTTTTTTTTTTTTTAAATAAAACAGTAAATAAGTTATATCAGATATTGATTTTTTGGCAACTTCCAAAAATTGAAAATTATCAAAATATGGGTTAGTTTGATATTTGACAGCATATGCTATTACAATTTTTTTAATGACATTTTTAAAAAATTTTTAAACATAGAAAAGAATTCTGAAATATAAAAAATTTTTTTTTATATATCTCTTGTTTAAGTTGCTGCAGCAATCTGGTACTACAAAAAAGACAGCCAGATAATATATCTATAAAATTGGATATCATTTTAAGATTGGTATAGTGATATATATTTTATTCAAATTTTAAGATTTTTGGTGTTTTATATAAGTGAACTATGATTCATTAGCCTTTATTTATAACTGATTTATATATATTTTTTCATTTATAGTTTTAAGAGTTAAAATAAAATGTGAATCACCTTGGCAATAATTTAAAAATATTAATACAAAATGTTTAGTATGTCTACTTTCAATACGATTCAATTTCAATATTTGATTTAGTATACTGATATTTTTATAGTAAAATTTGTACTATTTATCTTTCATCATACCAAATTGGTCTAGTAAGTTATAATATATTTCACTGTAACCAAATAATTACAAGTCTATTTTACAAAAACTGGTCTTTTTAAGTATAAATATATAAAAATATAAGAAAATATTAGAAGTCATAGGGCCTATAAAGATTGTCTTAGGTCAACAAAATACGAAAGTTGCCATTCACTACAAATAACTCATCCATATTTTAATTTTCCTTATTCGAATGATAAATTCAATCACACTATATGCGGAATGCAGCTTTTGTCAAATTATAAATATCATCAAATCTAATACCCCAAAGTAGTAATAGGGTAATATCAAAAAAATTTCTGATTCATCATCCTATCACTACCCCAAAGGTATGTCAAAACCAAGATACATAGCCACTAGAAGCTGAGTCAATCATACTATACTTTGATCATCCATTACCGATTCAACTATTTCTCAAATATTAAAATTAAATTTATTATGGTAAATCGTTTAAAAAATTAATCGCTATGTTGCTAAAAAAAAAACTTTCTCATATCCAAATGGGAAGCTGCTGCATTTAATTTTTGGTTATAATGAAAAGAAATTACTGACATCTACGTTATCAACCAATGACATTTTGAAAACTTGAATCTTAATCTTTAAATAGAAAACTTCCTCAAATATAAAAAAAAATATAATGAGACAGAAGCCACAGGGGCCCATAAAGACTGTCCCAGTCAGAAAAATATTAATTCGCCATTAAATATGAATAATTCATCCCTAATTTCAATTTCCTCATGTACATAACTCAATATTATATTAAGTTTCACTTAGTACATTTAAATATAACATTTTTAATAAAGTAGAAATAAAAAGGAAGTCACCAATACAATTAAGATTCAGTTTGAAGTTAATATTTAAAAAAATCATTGTTGACTAATCTGATTAGCAATTTAAAATAAACCATAGAGGAAAGTTTGCACGAGTTCGAAATATGAGAGAAAGCTTAAGACTCAAACAGTAATTAATTTTAAAATATAACAAATATGCCTTAGCCTAATGAAAACTATGTACAAAAAAGCCGTAAAAACATACCAAACATTCTTAAGTGCATATTTGTTGGTGGATTAAAAGATCCACAAGCTAATAAAACCACTCTTTTTGTGCCTGTCATTTTAAAGTTCTAAATATTTATTACTTTCAATAGAAAAAATATAGATATAAAATTATTTACAATCAATGTACAGACATCTTTTTAGTTTTGTTGACATTTTGCCCTTGTCAGGAATCTTCTTGAATAGGATTGCCAACCGTAGAAGAAAACGAATTCAGCATTTAGATAAGTTACAATATGACGTAATTTAAAGATTTTTTTTAAAATTCAAAAAGTTTTTTGGTAAAATGTTCAACGCTTTAATACCACTATTCCCTAAAAATCTTTAAAATAAAATCAAAGCTTAAAGTAACCAAAACTTAATTTAAAAATAAACAATAAAAGTTTCAGAGAATAGGATACTGTAATGTGGTATGGTGTATTTTTCATCACCAAATTTTTCATTTACAAACATTCACAACACAGCATATACATTTATATATATATATATATATATATATATATATATATATATATATATATATATATATATATATATATATATATATATATATATATATATATATATATATATATATATATATATGTAGTAAAACATTTCTTTCAACCAAAAAAATAATTCATTCCAAGGGTAATTCAAAATAAGTACGAGATCTATTAAATACTATATGTATAACACATGCGATACTGATACTACCGTCTCTCAAGATTCTACCATATATACCATTATAACCAGAATATTTATTGCTGCTAATAAGATCTAACATGATCTTAAAGTTCTTGAACCTCAATTTGAAAATATACAAAAATATTTGAAACTTGTTCTGAAAAACGATCAAATTATCATGAACTCCATTAGTCGTAAATACTGCAGTAAAGTACGTATTAAAATTTGATCAAACATGCACTTGAATTAACTGCTTTATTATCAATGACAATTAACTTTTTATATTTCTATCTAAATCACACCAATATCCATATATAGATTAGTTATAGATCACTTATATTCGTTTTTTTCAAAGTTGTGTTATAAATGTGATGTCAAATGCGTCAATCAAGAAAAAAGATCTCAATATTACTTTTGAAATTTCCTGTTAATAAAAATCAAGAGAGCTTTTTCAGCTCTTTAAATTATTTATATACGTACTTTAATTAAAGAACGTGATTATAAGAGAAATAAGTTCTTGAGGCTGTTCTTGGATATTTTTTTAAAATTTATTTTTGCTTCAATAATCAGCAATGTGAAGGGCCAAAATCAGGTCTTCATGTCAGAGTCTAATTGTAATTATGACTTCAATCATTAAGCTAAATAATTAGTCAAAAAAATTAGCAGAAAATTAAAGTGATTGGAAAATACGGAGAGTATGTGTATGTGTGCTATGTGTGTGTGTGTGTGTGTGTGTGTGTGTGTGTGTGTGTGTGTATGTGAGAGAGAGAGAGAGAGAGAGAGAGAGAGAGAGAGAGAGAGAGAGAGAGAGAGAGAGAGAGAGAGAGAGAGAGAGACTGGAGGAATGAATAGTAGTAGACATCAAATATGCTTTCGTTGAGTTGGTAATCACACTTGTTATTTTAGAGAAGGAACAAATGTTATCCAGAAAATTAATTGATCTTTTTTTATGACACTTTAAAAATTATTTTAATCTTTAAGGGTATTTTAGACTTTCAGAAGTCAAAGTTCTCTTTATCTTTTAGCAAATGAGACTATATTGTTGCGGATATATATATATATATATATATATATATATATATATATATATATATATATATATATATATATATATATATATATATATATATATATATATATATATATATATATATATATATATATATATATATGTGTGTGTGTGTGTGCCGAAGAAGGGGGACCCCTCTCAGCCCTCTAACTATCGTCCTATTTCTTTAATCTCCGTTTTTTCTAAAGTTTTCGAATCTATCCTTAACAGGAAGATTTGGAAACATCTCATTCTTCTAATCTTATCTCAGATTGCCAGTATGGTTTTCGTAAGAAACATTCTACTGGTGATCTTCTTTCCCTTCTCTCTGACTCTTGGTCCTCCGCTATTCGGCATTTCGGTGAATCTTTTGCTGTGGTGCTAGACATATCGAAGGCTTTCGATAGAGTCTGGCACAAAGCTTTGATTTCCAAACTTCCCTCTTTCGGAATCTATCCTTCTCTCTGTGACCTTCTCTCTGATTTCCTTTCCGGTCGTTCTATAGCAGCTGTTGTAGACGGCCACCGTTCATCCTATAAATCTATTAATAGTGGTGTTCCTCAAGGATCTGTCCTATCCCAACACTTTTTCTGCTTTTCATTAATGACTTTCTCACTATTACTTCATCACCAATCCACTCCTATGCTGATGCCTCCACCCTTCATTACTCTTTTCATTTTGAAAGGCGCCCCTCCCAGCAACAGTTAATAGAGGCAAGGAGGGTGGCCTTGGAGCAACTAACCTCTGATCTATCTCTCATTTCAAATTGAGGCAGAGAAAACATGGTCGTTTTCAATGCCTCAAAAACTTAATTCCTCCATCTCTCTACTCGACACAATCTTCCACACAACTACGATATCTTCTTCGAAAACACGCAACTCAAACCTTTATCTCTCCTCAATATTCTAGGTGTTTCTTTTTCTCGTGATTTTTTTTTGGAAAGATCACATTATCTTTCTTTCTAAACAAGCTTCTAAGAGGTTGGGTGTTCTGAGGCGCCTTCGATATTTCTTCACACTACCCCAGTTGCTTGCTCTGTATAGGAGTGTTGTTCGCCCCTGTATGGAGTATGCGTCACACATCTGGGGTGGTTCCACTCATACAACTCTCCTGGAAATGGTGGAGTCTAGAGCTTTTCGCCTTATCAATTCTGCTCTCACTAATTCTCTCCAATCTCTTTCTGCCCGTCGAAATGTTGCGTCACACTCTCTATACTATCGTTATTACAGTGGACACTGCTCTTCTGAACTCTCTCTTCGCATACCTCCTCCATTAAGAAGGGTTCGTGCGACTCGTCTTTCTACACAGTCTCATCCTTTCTCTGTCCAACTCTCTGACCCCAGACTTAACCGCTATGCTCAATCTTACATGTACTCTACAGGTAAAGTCTGGAACACACTTCCTTCATCTATTTTCCCAACTTCCTATGACTTAGGCACCTTCAAACGCCGTGTATCAGGCCATGTCGGCCTTTAATTTGACCATGTTCCCGACTTTCCCCCTAACTCTGGTGGAACATTAGTAGGCCTCTGGCCTTTGCCCACCAGAGGAGAAATAGGAAATATATATATATATATATATATATATATATATATATATATATATATATATATATATATATATATATATATATATATATATATATATATATATATATATATCGTTATTCATTCTTCCCTCTCTCGGGTGGTACTCGTCACAATTCTCTCATCCCACCATCCATTTCCACTTTGGTCTTCTTCTCTCTTTCACCTCTGATCTAAGAACTCTATTCACCATCCTGTCTTCATCCATTCTACACATATTTCTCAAACACCTTTGTATGCCTTCCTCAGCTCAATCCACCATTTTCACTTTGTGCAAAAGGAAAGGGGGTTTACTTTCTTTTCTTTTTCTGTACCAAAATTTATATTTTATTTTCTTTGATTTTATTTGGCCACTGTAAAGTTTGTTTGTAATTTTTAAAATTACGAAAATAAAGTTTGATTTATAAATCTGATTTTATCAAATATAATTTAAGTTAAATTAAGATTTAAATGAATTTAATTACAGCCGATATATGTAATTACACTAAATATATTTAGGTTAAGTTGTTTTGGATGTTGCGTAGCTTTTTCAGTTTTTTGATTATCTTCCTGTTTTGGGGGTGGGTGGGTAAGCTGCTTTGTTTAGCGAAATGTGTGGCCAGTAAGTTGATATGTTGTTTGGATGTCAATGGAGTTTGTGTTGTAGGATTGGTTGGTTTTTCGTGAGTGGGAAGTGGGCTATTTTTTTGCGTTGTGAATGGTGTATATTGTTTTCCAGACTCTTTTGCTGTTTGTGTTGTCCAAGTTTTTAACGAGGAAGTTTTGGTAGTTGTTGGTTGTGAGAGTTTTTATTTGGGTTGATATTTGGTTGTTTAGGTTTTATATTTGTGTTTTGGTGTGTTGTGTGGGATTGTTTTGGAGTTTTAGTGTGTTTCTTTGTTTTATGAGAGAAGTGATTTCGGGGGTGAGGTTTGGTTCGTATTTTTTAATGTGACCTTTTGGGATGAAGATGTTTGGCCGCTTTCTGGATTGTGTGGGTGAGATGTTTGATTGCTGATTTGAGGGAGGATAGGTTTGTAATTTCGTTTGTTGTGAGGTTTTCGTCTATGTAATTGGATGAAACCGGTCCAGTTTGCTTTTTTGTAGTTGGTAAATGTAGTTTTTGATTTGTGTGTGGGTTTGTTTTTAATGTGGTATTTTATAATTATTGATAAGTGGTCGGAGTTTAGATCGGTTTCTGTGGTCCATTGTAGGAGAGGGTGAATGTTTGGGGAGCAGAAGGTGATGTCTGGGGATGTGGGGGATTGGTTGATTTGCGGGGGGATTCTGGTGTGGTGGTTTTTGTTGTTTAGGATGTTGAGATGTTCCAAGTGGGTGATAATGTGGGTTCCTCTTGTGTCGGGGGCTTGGTTTTTGTACCAAGTCGGGTGGTGGGAGTTGAAGTCTCCGCATATCAAGAGATTAGGGAGGTTTGTTATTGTGGTGAGGTTAGGTGAGTAGTTCAATTGACAGTGTGTGGATGTTTGGTGAGGTATGTATAGGTTTACTATGTTGAGCGTGGTTTTGTTTATTGCTATTGAGAAGGTTTGAATTTTTGATGTGTTGTCAGTTTGCGTGTTAGCATGTTGGGAGGATGTGTTGGAGTAATTTATAGAGTTGTGAATGAGGGTTAATAGTGAGTGGTTGTTGGGAGTGCGATGAGAGTAGATGGAGTCATATTTATAGAAAGTTGGAGGGGGTTGGTTTATTGGTGGGTGGGCTTCTTGTATAAGTGCTATGTGGATGTTGTGTTTGTGTAGGAATGTTTCTAGTTCTTTGTGTTTGTTGTGGAGGCCGTTTATGTTGATTTGTAGGATATTAATTGTAGAGGTGGGGAAATTTTGAATGATAGGGTTTAAAGTGGTTGGGGGGGGTGCATATTTGACATTTCCAGTTGTGGTTTGTAGATGGGGGCCTTTGAAAAGGGGAACAGTGTCTGTGGATCCACTTGTGACAGTTGTTACATTTTATTGAGTCCCTCCTGACTATTTTGCTGCAGATCGGGCACTGCCAGATTACGGGCCCCGGATTTTCCTCTATGTCGCCGGCTTTTAGTAGGAGGAGGAGGAGATAAGCCATCCTAGTCTCCTCCTGAAATGGAAAAAGAACGGTAGGAGAGTGTTGAGAAATAGTTGCTTGAAATATCTCGGATTTCTCCGGACTGCGGCGAGGTGAGCTTCCCTCGCTCGTGACCCCAAGCTTGCTCGGGGTAGGGGGGGGGTGGAGGGCCATTGCATCTGTTCCTGGCGGAGTTTCTGTATCTGAAGCTCCAGTCGAATCTTGATGTCGGTCTCTACTGAAGACCTATATATATATATATATATATATATATATATATATATATATATATATATATATATATATATATATATATATATATATATATATATATATATATATATATATATATATTATTATTTTAATTGCCACTTTTTATAAACCGTGGAATCATTTTGTATAATTATAAATAGAGCTAAAGAAATTAGAGGATAAAGAAATACTTACCTCATCAGGGGTCGAACCACCGCATGTTGTGACTGAGATCGACAAAAGACTCGGTGCTTTACCGCTGAGCTATCCACGAACCCAAAAAAGTTCGCTTCAAAGAACAGTTTCAGGGTGAAAACCTGGTGATTGTACCTTGACGGGAAGATCGGTTGCTTGAAACTGTTCTTTGAAGCGAACTTTTTTGGGTTCGTGGATAGCTCAGCGGTAAAGCACCGAGTCTTTTGTCGATCTCAGTCGCAACATGCGGTGGTTCGACCCCTGATGAGGTAAGTATTTCTTTATCCTCTAATTTCTTTAGCTCTATTTATAATTATACAAAATGATTCCACGGTTTATAAAAAGTGGCAATTAAAATAATAACTAATAAGGAGCGGGGAGGAACAGGGTGAAAACCTGGTGATTGTACCTTGACGGGAAGATCGGTTGCTTGAAACTGTTCTTTGAAGCGAACTTTTTTGGGTTCGTGGATAGCTCAGCGGTAAAGCACCGAGTCTTTTGTCGATCTCAGTCGCAACATGCGGTGGTTCGACCCCTGATGAGGTAAGTATTTCTTTAACCTCTAATTTCTTTAGCTCTATTTATAATTATATATATAATCATTTAACTTAACGGACTAAGTAAAAGTTGGAAATCAAACAAGTCTAATATTGAGATTAACTGTTTTCAAATCACTTTTTTTTTTTTTTTTTTTTTTCAATAAAATATTTTGAATTTGAATTTGAAAGTTCAAAAATGTTTCCCTTTTCAATCCAAGACAAAAATTGAATTTATTAAAATAAAATTAAAATATATTTCCTTTCTGAGGGAAAATAAATAAAAGAAATTGTGTTGGTTTACATTTTATTTCATTTAACAAAAAATATTTTGTTAAAAAAAACAAAAATTAATACAATTATCAGCTTGTAATCTCCATTCATGTTTTTGAAGTAAATAATCAATTTTATTTACAAAAGAACAAATTTTATCTATTTGGTCAAAAGTAATGATCCCTCTTCTCCCATGAAATTCACAGTTTAACTCTTCTTCTTCTTCTCCATTACCATGAACCAAATTATTGTTCGAACAAAATAAGCATATTTTCTGTTTGATGCAATCTTCATAAAAAGAATGAAGATCGTCAGTAAATTGTAGAAGATCTTCCTTTTTAAGCAAACTCAAATTTAATATACTACATCCGACACTAACTTCAAGATAATTTATGTAAAAGTAAAACATTCGAGCAAGTTCAGGCAATTTTCCGAATATTTTCTCTCTCTTAATCCTTGATGCTTCCTCGTCAGAATAACCACGGTATTTTAAAAGTCGATCAAACCACTTAGGGTGGAGATATGGCCAGGTAGGATCATATACGATATTATTTACCCATTCTTTTATATTTTCATCAGTTTTCAAGAACCATTTCGCAACTTTGTTTAGAAAAGAAAATGGAACTTCTTCCTCTAATTCTATGAAAAACTTGTCTTTAATATGAGTGGAAAACCTCCTGAAAATAAAATCTTTCAAATTGTCAATCTCATCACTTTCCTCAACCCATTTAAAAATCTCTTCTAATAAACTAATGCTCTGCTTCTTCATGATATTATCAAATTTTTGAGGTAAGAAATAAGACTTTTGAAAATCTTTTAAAGACCTTTGATCTACATCCAGAGCCTTTAAGAATAAATCAGCCAATCTAAAATTACTATGAGACACAACCAGATGGTCGCAGATCCTAGACCCACAATTATTCAAAATATTTATTCTGGATTGTACATTTGCAGATTTTAAAATTAAATTGACGTTCTCTAAATCGTGAGCTGTAAAATTCGATTGAGTGAATAACATAGTAAGTAATGAACGAGTTCGCCATTCACTTCTTGATTGAAGTTCAATAATCTGTTCCTTCAAGTGATCTGGACTCTTAATCCAAACCTCTCTTAGTAACAGACGATAATTGTTAAACTGACACATGTATTTGTCATCAATGAGCGAAATAATATTAGACATTAGTGTATGATATTCCTCTCCACCAAAATTCTCGAAAATTATATGAACAAAATCCATAAACTGAATTTGATAAGGCCAAAGTAAAAACCAGCTAATTATATGAAAAGAGTCGTCAAATTTTAGAAAAAATTCTTTTAATTCCTCTTTGTTCATTAAACTTAAAAAATACTTAATAATATTTCGATCAGCCACAAACTCTCTATTGAAAAGAGAATCAGTTGATACCTCATAAAACTTGATATGTTTCAAAGTCTGTCTTATGAAGTTGCAGTAAGTTGTATCAACAAGCTTTCTTATTATTTTTACTTCTTCTTTTGTTTTTATGGATTCCCCATTTAGACCGTAACTAAACTTTACTGCTGCTAAATTTTTATTTTTTAAGCCGTAGGAGAAAACTCTTTCCTGAAAATGACGGGTTAAAAGTTTTTGATTTAGCTCTGAACTTGAGTTTATCTCCTCAAGATAATCAAACCACATTACCATCGGACATTCGGGATTATGCTCTTGAAGCCACTCCTTAAAATTTGGTTCATTGTTTCGTAATTCTTGCCACAAACCTGGGATCATATCTTCCAAAAAATATTGGCAAGCAATTTTGTACTTACGAAAAAGACAAAAACTTTGTTCTTTCAGCAGCTCCCTCGCTGACTTTTCTTCATCAAGCATTCCTTCTGAAGTAAAAAAGGAACTTTTAATGAAGTGTTCACTAAATTTAAATGATAAGCCGAAACATTCTTTTAGATACTCTGCCCATTTTGTCATTTCGAATCCAATAAAAATAATAAAATGTTTTTGAATATTCTCCTTTATCACAAGGTTATAGTCTTTCAAAAATTCAGACACTACTCTTTGAAGGGCATCGTCCCGTTCCTCGTAATTATATTCATTTATGGGCAAAGAAAATATTTCCTTCTTGATGTGAGGATGGTTTAATATTTCAACCAAACCTGGAACTCTACAAAGATTTTTCAATGAAGGCGCCATTCTCGCAAATTGTATCTGAAATATATATATATATATATATATATATATATATATATATATATATATATATATATATATATATATATATATATATATATATATATATATATATATATATATATATATATATATATATATATATATATATATATATATATATATATATATATATATATATATATATATATATATATATATATATATATATATATATATATATATATATATATATTATATATATATATATATATATATATATATATATATATATAAATAATGTTGCTAGCAATGCAGGAAAAGATATCATTTTATTAAGCTTTAATAATAGATGCTAAAGGCAATATGAAATAAATAAATGACAGTTCATATGATAGACGTTTCGGGTTATCTAAACCCATTATCAATATCATCTGTAAATGAAATAAAATATGTAACAATCAGTATAAATGTAAGAG
>SEYY01007578.1:0-5000 GCA_009176605.1 Armadillidium nasatum
TATATATATATATATATATATATATATATATATATATATATAATATATATATATATATATATATATATATATATATATATATATATATATATATATATATATATATATATATATATATATATATATATATATATATATATATATATATATATATATATATATATATATATATATATATATATATATATATATATATATATATATATATATATATATATATATATATATATATATATATATATATATATATATATATATATATATATATATATATATATATATATATATATATATACCGGGATGAGTTGGATAGCAAATTTTCTGGATAATTGGATACTGGATATTTGGCAGTTTTCAAAAACTTCATATTCAGTTTTTATCCACTCAGACATCTGGGTAAAATTGCTGGATGTTAATTCAAGTTTACATTGCTAATTGCAAATTTTAAATAGGGTATATATATTTATTGTAAGTGTCGGGCCTGTAGGACTCGACAAAGTATATATATATATAAACAGATAATGCTTAAAGGTGAAACTAATTATCGTATGTTAATCATCTAGTGATGTACCACACAGTCGATTGCAATTGAATCAAGCTGTGTCGTCCACTTCTCCTATTCGTACGGACGACGTTGATGAAGGAGGTTGGATGATAATGACGTCGCAATCCGTCTTGAGCGAAGGAAGAAACTCAGGCTCGTAGCGATTGCTATGGGAGGGATCACGATAAAGGAACGGTATTTTGGACAGAGCAATAACGTATTGTTTTTAGGAAACAAAAATTCCGTAAAAACAAAAATTTTTATTAAGGGAAATTTGAAGAAACTAATTTTTACAGTGAAATTTTGATAATTGAGTCAAAGAACGGAAAAACCAGGCAAGGTTTAGGAAGTTCAACAATAGGAACGGAGTTCTCAAATGCGCTGGTTTTAAGAAGAATAATGGAATCAAGTTTTTGATGACTGAGTGCCAATAAAACTTTATCCCCGTCAAAGTGTATTGAGAATTGTTGAAAACTAGTGACGTTGAGAATCAGTAAGAGAAGATCTTGTTGTTGTGGGTCTCCTCCCCTGGAACTGAAATATATTTAATTTTATATGTATATAGTCTGTTTTGTTTTAACTCTTGTTTTGATAATTATTGTGTTGTAAAAAAATTATTAAAGAAGAATTGAGAATATGTAAATATTTTATTTTGTTTTAACTCTTGTTTTGATAATTATTGTGTTGTTGTAAAAAAATTATTAAAGAAGAATTGAGACAGTAACACTCACGGGTACGACTTGATTGTAGATTGCGTACACCTTTTCAGAGTCTTTTGAAACTTGTTATAAATTTTAATTTTTCTTTTTAAATTTGAATAATTGCTGTTTTATATGATTGTTAGCGTCTTTGAATGTTTATATTATTCTGTATGGTATTAATTATTATTTTATACAAGTTAATCTAAAACAAAAAGAAAGAAAATGAAAATTCTAACTACAAACAAAACGGAATGGACTTAGCGTAAATTTTTGTTCTGTTTTCTGCATTGTTTTTAAACAGCTTCACTCCTGAGTGACCTCACATCTCGAAAGATAACAGGAATTAGCATATGTGAACATATGCTTACATATATATATATATATATATATATATATATATATATATATATATATATATATATATATATATATATATATATATATATATATATATATATATATATATATATATATATATATATAGGGACCGACTGGGGCTCTTGCTGGGGTTGCCTAAAATTTTTAAAGAGGTTAAAAGCGTTGAAATTTTAGGTTAAGAAAATTAGGTATAAATTTAATTTTGGTTTATTTAATTATAAGAAAGAGCGTAGAATAGCCAACATTCACTCAAATTAATGATTATATGCATTTTCTCCGAAAAAAAATAAAGAAAATTATAGATTTTGCAAAATAAAAGTTTTAAAAAAGTAGAAAATTTTTTGAATTTTTCTTTCCTGATTCACAATAGTAATTCAACAGGTTTAGCTAGGTAAGACCCTAAGGTAAAGTTTGAAAAAATGTAAGATTTAAAATTATCAATATAACCTGTATTTATGCATATTATTGTTATTTTATAGCTATGTATCAAACTTGTATCATTTAGCTACACTATTTCCAAATTATTATTTTGTTTATACTTTCAGTCAATATGGCTAAAAGATCAGCTTCAGCAGTATGGGAGTACTTTGCAATGTTTCAGGATAGGCTCGAAATAGCTAAATGTAACATCTGCAGCCAGGAAATTAGAAGAGAACCTTTGGCTGCCACAAGTAAAAGTTTTTCAGCCAAATCTTTATTGAGTATCTAAAATCAAAACACAAAGATGAACATTCACTAGCTGAAAAGAAACGGTCAAAAGAAACAGAAAAGAAAAAAAAATGTTGAAAAAACAAGAAAAAAATCTTCATTTTCTTATATTTTGTTTGAAAAATAATTTTTATTATTTGACTGATTGATCTAAAATTTTCAGAGTCTATATTTTTTCCCAAAGTTCTAATTTGATTTTGAGCATTTTTCTGAGTTTATATGGTTTGAAAGTTATTTGGACCCAAATTTGAAAAAAAAAAATGAATAGCATGGTCAAACCACTGGTCCACATGAAATGAAAATTTACCTGAATAATCTTAGCTCCAATTCTTGCATTAGTGGGAACAGATTTTTGATATCACGTCTAGAAAAATAGTTATAAGAAAAGTTATAAGCGCATGAAAAATTGTTTTGCCAAAATCGTACCCTTCCAGAGAAAAAAATTATTTAATAAAAATGCTACCTATTAATTTTGAATATTGTTTAGTGTAGGAACAGGGCTACAACTTTTATTTAATCCATTATTAAATTCTATTTGTTTGAAGCGAGATATAGCCTCTCAAACTTTGAGAATTTTTGAAATTTGGTCAAAAATGGACCGCGAAACAAACGAGTCACATCTAATAAAGTATAGAGAGGAATTTATAGCCCATCCCTCTATACATCCACCAAAAATAAGAAATATTATAGTTGTATTTTAAAAATTTTTTTTTTTTTTTTTTTTTTAATATTTATATTATATATATATATATATATATATATATATATATATATATATATATATATATATATATATATATATATATATATATATATAATATATATAATATATATATATATAGGACCGACCGGGGCTGGAATTTGGCCGGGGCCGGGGCCGGGGTCACCCAAATTTGGCCGGGGCCGGGGTCGGGGCCGGGGTTATGGCCGGGGTTTCCTAAAATTTGTAAAGAGGTCAAAAGCACTGGAATTTTAGGTTAAGAAAATTAGAATATAAGGTTTATTTAATTGTAAGAAGGAGTAGAATAGCCAACATTCACTTAAATTAATGATTATATATGCATTTTCTCAAAAAAGAAATGGAAAAATTACAGTTTTGTATATTTAAAGTTCAAAAAAAGTACAAAAATTAAAAAAAAAATTATTCTAATTCATAATAGTGATTTAACACGTTTACCTAGGTAAGACCCAAAAGTAAAGTTTGAAAAAATGTAAGATATAAAATTATCAATTTAACCTGTATATATACATATCATTGTTATTTTATTGCTATGTATCAAACTTGTATTATTTAGCTGCATTATTTAAAAATTATTATTTTGTTTATATTTTCAGTCAATATGGCAAAAAGATCAGCTTCTGCAGTATTTAGTACTTTACAATGTTTCAGGATAAGGCTCGAAATAGCTAAATGTAACATCTGCAGTCAGAAAATTAGAAGAGAACCTCCGGGTGCTACAAGTAAAAAAAATTTTCAACCAAATCTTTTTGGAGTATCTAAAATCAAAACACAAAGATGAACATTCACTAGCAGAAAGGAGCGGTCAAAAGAAACAGAAAAAGAAAAAATCTTAATTTTCTTATATTTTGTTTGAAAATTTTTTTTTATTATTTGACTGATTGAGCTGAAATTTTCAAAGTATGTGAATTTTTTCACGAAGTTCTGAGTTGATTTCGAGCATTTTTTGAGTCTATAACGGTTTGAAACTTATTTGGACCCAAAGTTAAAAAAATGAATAACTGGATCAAACCAACTGGTCCACATGAGCTGAAAATTTAACTGAATAATCTTAGCCCAATTTCTTGCATTGGTGGGAATAGATTTTTGATATCACGTCTAGAAAAAATTTATAAGCACTTGAAAAAAAATCGTACCCTTCTGGAGGAAAAAATTATTTAAAAAAAAAAACGCTTTTACTATTTTTTTATTTGTGAATATTGTTTAGAAGAGGAACAGGGCAACAATTTTTATTTAGTGCATTTTTAAATGCCCTTTGTTTGAAGCGAGATATAGCCTCTCAAACTTTGGGAATTTTTGAAATTTGGCAAAAAATTAACCTTTTTGAAGGCTATATCTCAAAACCAACGAATCTCATCGAATAAAGTACATAGAGGAATTTGTAGCCCCACCCCTCCTCTATACACACCAAAAATAGGAAATGTTATAGTTGTATTTTTAAAAAAAAGATTTTGTCTGAAAAGATGGATTTTTTTAGTTCAAAAATTTTTTTTTCTATAGTTGGTCAGTTTTTGGCTTATAACATTTTTTCTATAACGCTGGGAACAAAGGTTTATTAGAAGCTTTTGTAGCCCATATAGTTTTGAATAATTAGTCCAACTTTCAGCTCATTCTAAAAAGTGGTTTGGCACCGCCATTCTATTGAAAAAGGGTAAAATTTCCAAAAAAAAAAAAAAAAAAAAACTTTTAACCGTAATAGACTCGGAAAAACGCTAGAAATGGACTTTTCTTACAGGTAAAAAAATCTATATACACTGAAAGCTTCAGCAGAATCGGCTGAAAATTAAAAAAAAAAAAAAAATTTGTATAATTTGCCATTTTAACCCCGGCCGGCAACCCCGGTTTTCCCTGATTTTTAGCCGGGGCCGGGGCCGGGGCCGGGGCCGGGGTCAGAAAAATGGCCGGGTTTGGCCGGGGCCGGGGCCGGGGC
>SEYY01007578.1:7500-10840 GCA_009176605.1 Armadillidium nasatum
TTTGGTGTGTATAGAGGAGGGGTGGGGCTACAAATTCCTCTATGTACTTATTCGATGAGATTCGTTGGTTTTGAGATATAGCCTTCAAAAAGGTCCATTTTTGGCCAAATTTCAAAAATTCCCAAAGTTTGAGAGGCTATATCTCGCTTCAAACAAAGGGCATTTAAAAATGCACTAAATAAAAATTGTTCCCTGTTCCTCTTCTAAACAATATTCACAAAATAAAAAAAAATAGTAGTAGCGTTTTTTTTTTTAAATAATTTTTTCCTCCAGAAGGGTACAATTTTTACAAAAATTTTTTCGAGAGCTTGTAACTTTTTTCTAGACGTGATATCAAAAATCTATTCCCACCAATGCAAGAAATTGGGGCAAAGGTATTCAGTTAAATTTTCAGCTCATGTGGACCAGTGGTTTGACCCAGTTATTCATTTTTTTCAACTTTGGGTCCAAATAAGTTTCAAACCGTTATAGACTCAAAAAAATGCTCGAAATCAACTCAGAACTTCGTGAAAAAATTCACATACTTTGAAATTTCAGCTCAATCAGTCAAATAATAAAAAAAATTTCAAACAAAGTATAAGAAAATCAAGATTTTTTTCTTTTCTGTTTCTTTTGACCGCTCCTTTTCTGCTAGTGAATGTTCATCTTTGTGTTTTGATTTTAGATACTCCAAAAAGATTTGGTTGAAATTTTTTTTACTTGGAGCACCCGGAGGTTCTCCTCTAATTTTCTGACTGTAGATGTTACATTTTGCTATTCCGAGCCTATCCTGAAACATTGTAAAGTATTCAAATACTGCAGAAGCTGATCTTTTAGCCATATTGACTGAAAGTATAAACAAAATAATAATTTTTAAGTAATGTAGCTAAATGATACAAGTTTGATACATGGCAATAAAATAACAATGATATATATAAATACAGGTTAAATTGTTAATTTTATATCTTACATTTTTTCAAACTTTCCCTTTGGGTCTTACCTAGGTAAACGTCTTAAATCACTATTATGAATTAGAATAATTTTTTTTTTAATTTTTGTACTTTTTTTAAACTTTAAATATACAAAACTGTAATTTTCTGATTTTTTTTAGAGAGAAAATGCATATAATCATTAATTTAAGTGAATGTTGGCTATTCTACTCCTTCCTTACAATTAAATAAACCTTATATATAATTTTCTTAACATAAAATTTCAGTGCTTTTGACCTCTTTTCAAATTTTAGGAAACCCCGGCCATAACCCCGGCCCCGGCCCCGGCCAAATTTGGGTGACCCCGGCCCCGGCCCCGGCCAAATTCCAGCCCCGGTCGGTTCCTATAATATATATATATATATATATATATATATATATATATATATATATATATATATATATACCTCGTTTTACGGCGATTCACTCATACGGCGTTAAAATATTTTTCGGCGCTTGTCTCACTCTTACAGCAACCATGCGCTGTACAGCTTTTAATCAACAAATTTCCCATGAGACTTTCAGTTTGAATGCAGCATTCATAACACGGGCATCTCTCTCCACTTGACCGCCAAATTTAATACAGTAGTGTTACAATTGTGTTAATACGCATTTATATTATGTATACATACCTTCACTGCATACCCATATAGACATGGCCCCTAAGACTAGTGAAAAGAAGAGTCGGAAGTCACTTTCATTGGAAAAAAAGTTTGAAATGATTCACTCACATGACCAAGGCATTTCGAACGCTGAGATAGGCCGTAGGCTAGGCCTAGCTCGGCAAACAGTAAGCACAGTTACTAACTCTAAGGAAAAGATTTTGAAAGAAATTAAAAGTGCTACTCCAGTGAACACTAAAATAATAGAAAACGGGACAATGTTATTGCTGAAATGTAGAAAGTGTTAGTGCTGTGAACCGAAGAACAAACGAGTCATAACGTGCCATTAAGCCAAAGCTTAATTCAATCCAAGGCCCTAACTTTATTTAACTCAATTAAGGCTAGCAAAGGGGACGAAGCTAAAGATGATAAGTTTGAAGCAAGCAGAGGCTGGTTTATGCGGTTTAAAGAAAGAAGCCAGCTACACAATATTAAAGTGCAAGGTGAGGCAGCTAGTTCTGATATGGAAGCTGCAGAATGTTTTCCAGCTGAGCTAGCTGAATTAATTGAAAAAGGAGGCTACAGCAAACAACAAATTTTCAATGTTGATGAAACGGCCCTATTCTGGAAGAAGCTACCGGCTAGAACTTTCATAGCTAAAGAAAAAAAAACAATGTCAGGTTCAGAGCTAGCAAGGATAGGCTGACTCTTTTGTTAGGAGCAAATGCAGCTGGTGACTGCAAATTAAAGCCAATGCTCATATACCATTCGCAAAATCCTAGGGCCTTGAAGAATTATGCAAAAGTCAGCCTGCCTGTTTATTATCAAGCAAACAAGATAGCCTGGATGACTGCCGATCTTTTAACGAAGTGGTTCACTGAGTATTTTAAGCCTACTGTCCAGGCCTACTGTTTAGAACAAAAAATTCCCTTTAATATTCTGCTACTTAGTGATAATGCTCCCGGCCACCAAAGAGTTATAATGGAAATGCACAAGGAGATTAAAGTTATTTTCTTCCTCCTAACACTACATCAATTCTGCAGCCCATGGACCAAGGAGTAATCTCGACTTTTAAAGCGTATTATTTACGCTAAACATTTGCAATGGCTATTGCTGCACTTGATAGTGATGCCGATCCCAATGAGCCACAAAAAATAAACTGAAGGCCTTCTGGAAAGGATTCAATATTTTAGATGCTATAAAGAACATTCGTGATTCGTGGGATGAGGTCAAATCATCAACACTCAAAGGAGTTTGGAAAAAATTGATTCCAACCCTTATGGATGACTTTGAAGGCTTTGCAGTTGATACGCCTAATGTAACAACAGAGGTGGTAGATATGGCAAGAGAGTTAGAACTTGAAGTTGCTCCTGAAGATGTGACGGAATTGCTGGCATCTCATGATGAACCTTTAACAAATGAAGATTTACTTTTACTCGATGAGCAACTTAAATTATTTCTAGAGGCTGAATCTGCTGTTGATGACGATGATGACAACGAAATTAAGGAAATGTCTACAAAAGATTTAGAGCATTATGTAGGCCTCCTGCATACAGTTGTGAAAGGATTTGAATCAATTGACAATAACTTTGAGAGAAGTTCGAAAGTTGGCAAAAGATTGCTAAACGACATCACATGCTACACTGAAATTCTTCGAAGAGAAAGAGATGCTCAATGAAGCAAACGTCATTGACATTTTATTTTAAGCCAGTGCCGCAAATACCCGCACCTTCAAATCCTATCATTCAACAGCCATCATCGCCTCAACAA
>SEYY01007579.1:2500-10000 GCA_009176605.1 Armadillidium nasatum
GGTAAAAAAAAATACAGATTTCAGATTTGAACCTACAGTTAAAAAAAAAAAAAACAAAAAAAAAAAAAATTTTTTTTTTTTTAAAAAAAATATTTTACATTATATATTATATATATATATATATATATATATATATATATATATATATATATATTATATATATATATATATATATATATATATATATATATATATATATATATATATATATATATATATTATATATATATATATATTATATATATATATATATATATATATATATATATATATATATATATATATAATATATATATATATATATATATATATATATATTATATATATATATATATATATATATAATATATATATATATATATATATATATATATATATATATATAGGCATTGCATTTTTCCTTTTAAAACTTTCTCTCCTTTCAAAATCCAAAGTTTCCTTTATAACAGCTTCGAAAGGATCTGATCGTGATTTTATTGCTTTCTATCATAAGTTTAAAGCCTATGTTAGTGATGAAGGTTAATAACATCATCACCTGATTTTGCTAAGGTGGGAAAATTTCAGACTAAATATATTGAAAATAGCTCATTTTATTGTTATTAAAGATTGGATTCTCGAAAAACACAACATAATTCTCGTCTATATATATATATATATATATATATATATATATATATATATATATATATATATATATATATATATATATATATATATATATATATATATATATATATATATATATATATATATATATATATTATATATAGTATATATATTTATATATTATATATATATATATATATATATATATATTATATATATATATATATATATATATATTATATATATAATGTATTGGTTATGTGTGTGTGTGTGTGTGTGGTTCATATACACAAGTAAACTTAAACTAATATTAGTTGAGTATATAATATTCTACCCTAATAAAATGCTCTATAATTGTAATTCATAAATCTATTTTTAATCTTTTCAATTTCTTATATATTTGATTAACAAATACTCGCTAGAGTTAAGTACTCGTAATTCAAATACAGAAATAATTTAAGTACACTTAAAAGAAATATCTCCAAATTGGTACTTCAAACCAAGTTGGAAGAAAAATAAAAATATTTGAATTTTTTTTTTTTTTTTTTTTTTTTTTTTTTTTTTTTTTTTTTTTTGAATTGTCAAGTTAAAATAAATTAATTTTAATTTTTTTTGATATGAACAAAATATTTTGCTTAAAAAAATATTTAATTATTAATAATTTACTCATTGAGCATGCTAGGAGTAATGGGGGAAGAACTTGAAAAAGAGGTTCGGGGATGGTGTCTCCGAGTACAACTGAAACATGAAATAATAAAAAGTTCACATCTCACGGACATTACCCTATTCTATGAGAGGAACTTTTCTAGATAGTATATACCTAGGATCCCCAAGTGGGATCGAACCAACGCCCTTAAGTACGTGAATCAATCACTCTACCGTTTGAGCCACAATGTTAATATAATTAATTAATACTAAAAATAAAAACCAATTAAAACTGATTTATTTCCCTTACTTTAATGGAAAAACCATCCCTACTCCAAAATGGAGCATATAAAATACCTGTTCAATAAGTTAATTGAAGTACAGCAAAATGTGAAGTAGTTGCTGCTATTTAGATTGTCTGTTATTGATGTTGTTGCTTATAAATTGCTTATTTTTGTTGTTGTTTATGTTGTAGTTTCTGTCATCGTTCTTGATTTTCCTCCCTCTTTCCATTTTTTCCTTTCTTTGCAAACTTTTTATTAAACGCCATTTATTTTTATTTTTGGATCAGCAAAGGAAAATAAATTTCGATTTGCTCTCTGTTCACGAGAAGCAGTTTTCAGAATTTAAATTTAATGGTTCCCAAAATGCTTGTTTGTTTATTTTTCTTCTCTCTTTCTTTTCAAATTCTCTTTCCTATTTCATTATCTTCCTATTTCACTCTCTTTCTTTCTCTTTCCTATCTTCTATCTCAGTTCTCTCTATTTCTCTATCCTTCTTTTCTTTCTTTCTTTCTCGCTCTGTTTATGTCTTTCTCTATCCTCAATTTCTCTCTACCTTTGCCTCTCTCATTCTCACTCTTTATGTCTTTCTATTTATTTCTCTATCCTTCCTTTCTTTCTTTCTCGCTCTTTTTATGTGTCTCTCAATTCTCTCTCTCTCCTCTCTCTTTTTGCCTCTCTCATTCTCTCTCTTTCTCTCTTTCTCTCTTTCTGTCTGTCTGTCTGTCTGTCTGTCTGTCTGTCTGTCTGTCTGTCTGTCTGTCTGTCTGTCTGTCTGTCTGTCTGTCTGTCTGTCTGTCTGTCTGTCTGTCTGTCTGTCTGTCTCTCTCTCTCTCTCTCTCTCTCTCTCTCTCTCTCTCTCTCTCTCTCTCTCTCTCTCTCTCTCTCTCTCTCTCTCTTTCTTTCTCTCTCTACTCTTTTCTCTCGAGGTGCTTCAACAAAAAACCTTTATTCCTCTCACAATAACAGCTTTTTGCTTATGTCGTGCTCGTGCATGGCCAATTTTGCTAAGCTAAAAAAAAATCTTTATTTTTTCAACTTAGATTTAGGATTATCGTCGTATTTTATTTTTATGACCATTATTGTTTCATTCTTAAATTTGTTTCTTTGTTTCCAAGTGTTTAAAAGATGTAAAAAGGGGATTTTCATTCTGCTTTGTTGTTCATTTAAAAAAAAAAAGAAAAAAAAAATTACATTCAAATAATTTTTTTTTTTTTTTAACTTTCTTCACTTTGAAATACAATTTTTATTTACTCATGTAAATTTTTTTTTTTCAGTTTTGAAAAAAAAGTTTAATAAGAAAATCTCTCTTTAGGGAAACTTCATTTTCTTTTCTTAATTCTCTTTCGCTTTTTAGTTGTTTTTTTTTATTTTATTTTGTATTTATTTTTTTTATTTTTTTTTTCATTTTTGAAACCTCAAAATGTTTTGTGGTTTTAAAAATTGAAAATCAAATTTGTAGAAGCTCATTTTTCCTCTCAAATTTCGCACAAAGCACACACACATATACACACCACACACACACACACAATATATATATATTTATATATATATATATATAATATATTATATATATATATATATATATATATATATATATATATATCCCAGGAAGGGTTCACCCTGTCAGTGGAACCAGCATCTTTCCCCATCTGCTTGAAGAAGTTCTCCCAGAGCCCTCCAAAAGATCAAGTTCTTCGGCTCGCCGGTCCCCATGCCGGTCCATGAGTCCTATCCAGACTCTTCAGGTAGGGTTTTCACCAGCATCGTTCTCAAACCAACCTCCAAACACTCTCTCCCAGGGGTCTTCAAAAGATTGCGCTTCTCCGAGCAATGGTTCCCAATACTGGTTCTGGAGTTGTTACAAGCAGTTGACAGAGAAATCACAAATATAATATATATATATATATATATATATATTATATTATATATATATATATAATATATATATAATATATATATATATATATATTTATATATATATATATATATATATATATATATATATATATATATATATATATATATATATATATATATATATATATATTATATAATATTATATATATATATATTTTTATAAAAAATTACCTTAATATTATTATTATTGTAATCATCAAGAATTATATTAATAATAAATAATTAATAGTAATAATAGCAATAATAATAATATTAAAATATAACAATATTAACAATAATTATAATATAATAACAAAAATAATTGTAGGAATACAATAATATAATAATAATATTAATAATAATAACAATATTAATAACAATCATAATGATAATAATAATAAAATAATAATAATAATAATAATAATAATAATAATAATAATAATAATAATAATAATAATAATAATAATAATAATAATAATAATAATAATAATAATAATAATAAACCAAATAAGAACCAATGACAAGCCAGACAAATAAAGAATGGAAAAGAAAAGTTAATAAATTTTTAATTCACAAAGGAAAATATTCGTTCTCATCTTTTGCTTGAAGCAAATAAAAAGTCAAATAGAATATATATGAAATTCTAGAAACAAAATATTAAATCTTCTAAAGTTATTCACTATATATATATATATATATATATATATATATATATATATATATATATATATATATATATATATATATATATATATATATATATATATATATATATATATATATATATATATATATATATATATATATATATATATATATATATATATATATATATATATATATATATATATATATATATATATAATATATATATATATATATATATATATATATATATATATATATATATATATATATATATATATATATATATATATATATATTATATATATAAGCTATATATCTTTAAATGTTGCATTTCTCTCTTGTTATGACTATTACATTACTGCAAAAATTGTCCTAACGAATCGTTGGGACAAGTGGCAAAAATGTCACAGTAAATTTTTCTATAGAAAAAAAGACATGTAAAGCATAAGAAAGTCGCTTCACCGATTTATTTCCTAATAAGAAAATAATTAAAAATATTTTTGTTGTGACATTAATGCAACTTGTCCCAACGATTCGTTAGAATTATTTTTGCAGAGAATTGCATAATAAATTTGAATATACTATATATTATATTTCCAAGAGAATATCTTTGTCAAAAAGGATTAAAACAACTGATATGTTATTTGATTAAGTCCATACTTTCTGATTTTCCTTCGGCTCTTGATGTGAAATGAATTTTTTATTGTAATAACGTATTCGATAACTATGCATCATACAGTGGCTCGGGATCTACTTCTCTAAGATACAATCAGTAATTATACATCATACAGGGGCTCAAGATTTTCTTCTTTAAGATACAATCAGTAATTATACATCATACAGTGGCTCAGGATCTTCTTCTCTAAGATACAATCAGTAATTATACATCATCTCTTTTCTAAGAGACAATCAGTAATTATACATCATACAGTGGCTCAGGATCTACTTTTCTAAGATAGTCAATAACTATGCATCATACAGTGGCTCAGGATCTACTTCTCTAAGATACAATCAGAGATTATTATACATCATTCAGTGGCTCAAGATTTACTTCTTTAAGATTTTTTATTCGAAAAGAATTTTCTTAGTTTACTTCCCCAGACATTTTAATTAAGAAATTTAAATATCATATCTTCTAATAATGTATTTTCTTTTTTTTTTTTTTTGTTAGTCTTTTGTTACAGTGGATACATGACTTGATAAATTTTTTTCATGACTCTATAAAATTTTTCATTCTGCCAATTTTTTTCTTCTTCTGGAAAAATAGATTTCGGTCGATTAATTACATTTTTAACAGAGTGACAAATTTCTGCAAAAGAGGCAAGTCTCACATTACCTTTAGACGTTAAATGAAATTTTAAATAAACTTCCCCTAAAAAGTAATTCACACAAAATTTAACATAAAAAGAAGATAAAAAGGAACAAATTCCAATTTTTCAAATAACAGCAAATTAAAACCATCACAAATATTTAAATAATTATACCCTATACTTTTAAAAAGGAAAAAAGGTATAAGACTTTGTCATTATCATTAATCAACAACAAAGGAGAAAGAACAAAAAAAAAAGAAGGTTGATACAATGCCTTCAAAGCCACCTAATGAATCACTTAAAGTTACACCGTAAGTGAAACAAAGTTCTCTCATCAATCAACTGTGAAGAACAGCTGGCTTATTCTTAATAAGAATCTTATATATATATATATATATATATATATATATATATATATATATATATATATATATATATATATATATATATATATATATATATATATATATATATATATATATATATATATATATATATATATATATATATATATATATATATATATATATATATATATATATATATATAATATATATATATATATATATATATATAATATATATATATATATATATATATATATATATATATATATATATATATATATATATATATATATATATATATATATATATATATATATATATATATATATATATATATATATATATATATATATATATATATATATATATATATATATATATATATATATATATATATATATATATATATATATATATATATATATATATATATATATATATATATATATATATATATATATATATATATATATATATATATATATATATATATATATATATATATATATATATATATATATATATATATATATATATATATATATATATATATATATATATATATATATATATAGCATTACCTTACCTGTAAAAACATATCCATCGACCATGGTATAAAAAAAGAGCAAAATTGAGAAAAAAACTTTCCGAAGTTTACATTCAGGCGTCATGTTTGATTTTCAGTTTTTTTTTTTTTTTTTTTTTTTTTCAAGGTCGAAAGCGAGGCTATGTATTTTTAGCTTTGTCTTCCAATATTCTTTTTTTTTTTTCTTTCTTTATAACTATTCTCAAATAATTTAATAAATGGTTAGCACTATTTTTTTTTTTTTTGTTCTATATAATTCGTGTAATTAAAATTGATGAGGAAACCTTTGATGAAAAGTTTGTTGTAAATTAATAATTTAATTAATTAATTAGATTTTTAAATTTAATTTTTATTTAATTAATTATTTATTGTCTTTAACTTACTTTAATTAATTCAAAATCCAAAAAATTATTAAAGAAAATATTGTTTCTATATAAGGTTTAATTCCAACCATTCTGAATATATTCCTTTTCACTTTTCCTGAAATAAATAAATGAATACATAAAAAAAAACAATGTAAATAAATATTAATATAAATATTTCTTACATAATTTAAGGTGAAAATTAAATTTCATAAATTTTATTACCATAATATTAATATAATAATAAAATTTTTGGATTGTCTCCATCTAACCTTTAAACACTCTCTTATATATATAATAATAGTAATTAATAGGTGCGTAGTTTCCAATGGTGGCCATGGAGTTATTGTAAGCAACAATCAATAATTACAGGGCAGGGTTGCTAGTCCTGTCGCCCTTCCTCTTCGTTCTCCTCGTTGTCCCAATCCTGTCGCCTATTCAAACTTATATTATTAAATTTTATATTCTTGATATTAACGTTGAATTTTTAATTTAAATCCGAAAAGTTCAGAATCAAGAGAGATTAGTCGTTCCACCAGATATTTTAAAAATAATTTCATTAAATTTAATATTTTCAAAAAATGTCGAAATATTAAGTCAAAAATTCATATTTTAAAATACACCTCAGCAATCTGAACTTCTTCTGATCAATACATTTCTTAAGCTTTCTCTGTATAATCTCTCTAAGCATTCTTCTCTTCTCTCCTGCTCTCAATCTTCTTTCTGACGCCTTCCACTCTACCTTTCACATCTGTTTCAAAGCACCTTCTAAATTACCAAAGAAAGTGATTAATCTTAAATTATTTGAATGACGAA
>SEYY01007579.1:15000-17500 GCA_009176605.1 Armadillidium nasatum
CTGTTTTTCTTCATAATTTATTTAATTTGGAAGATATCGCTGTCAAATTTTCTTTCCCATATACAGCAAAGTCAGTACTATAGTAATACTGTTTTTAATATTTATGTGAGCATTTCTATTTTCGAGATATGAACGATATTTTAAATGCAACAATTTTTGGTCCAAATTTCCCCTAAAATGAAAGAACATCAAGTTTAAAAGTTTATATCAATTTAAAATATTATTAACATCTATAAATCACTTTTCTGGTTATCTTACAAAATCATTCTTCAAGGAATGAAGCGTGTAAATAAATATTATGATATGAAAAGGATAATTAAATATTATATGTATAGGATAATGAAAAAAGCGTTGCATATAATAAATATATAATAGAAAAAGATCTTAAATTCTTTTAGAAAATTGGTGCTTTTTTTTAAATTTTAAAAAAGAGGTTTATGCCGGCTTTTGCAGTAAATTCTTCCCCGTTTTTTCTAAGTAATAATAATAATAATAATAATAATAATAATAATAATAATAATAATAATAATAATAATAATAATAAAAATAATCAAAATAATAATAATAATCATTTTCAGTAAATTGGGGCTTATTTTCAATTTAAAAAAAGAGGTTTATGCCGGCTTTTATAGTAAATTCTTCCCCGTTTTTTTCTAATAAAAATAATGACAATAATAATAATAATAATAATAATAATAATAATAATAATAATAATAATAATAAAAATAAAAAAAAATAATAAAATAATAATAATAATAATAATAATAATAATAATAATAATAATAATAATAATAATAATAATAATAATAATAATAATATAATTAATGTAAATCTACTTAACAAAGAAAATATCGTATATTCTACCAAGCGGAACAATATACCACTTTGTATAATTTTGACAATCATTATTTAAATTTTGTATGATCTTCATTTTGGTTCCAAAAGTTATATTGTCATCTAATAGCGATAAAACTGACTCTTCCTCTGATAAGTACCACAAACGCTTCCTTAATTTGTTCAGAGTTGCTTCGGATATAATTGGATCAGTATTCTCGAATTTTTTTAATGATTTAAGAAAAAAAAAATCTAGATTTGTTACTGCTTCCCCTGAAATGCACGTATACCATGGTTTTATGTAAACTTTCACAATAAATATAGAAAGTAACTGTAGGGATCTCGTATCTTCAATACATGATTGAAGTTCATGTCTTAGCAAATATATTTTTAAAGAATAAATTGCTCGAGCCATCCAACGAGCTTGATGCATACCCCCTGGAGGATGAATTTTTAAGTTCTGAGCCTAATCTCCAACCAAAATTATTATGCATAAGTTAATAAGCTCAAGGTAATCACTTCGTAATGACCTATTTTAAATTCCTTATTAAGTAAGTTCAGCACTTCCATCAACTCCTTTTCTTTGGAAAAAGATTTGAAAGGATCTCGATAATTATTTATATTAATGCGCTTCCATTTTTTCGAAATGATTAAATAAATGTGAAATCAGGACTGTTCGTTACTACTGGTATTTTGCATTCAAATGCACTACGTAAAACTAATTCATATTTATGATGACAATATTGAAAAGACAACATATCTCTGTTTAAATTTGATCAATAAATACGATCAATATTGATACGACCAGTATTCAGTGCAATTGTGTCAATACAAACAATATGAATATCATCTTCCATTTCTCGGTTTTTTATTGCATTCATTACAGTTCTGGTCTATTCCCTACCTGATAAGTTTAAAATTTTTGGAATTCCAATTAACTGCTCATTTTCAGCATACGTAAAAACAACTGGAAGCCGTTCATTTTTTGCATCTCTGACATTTTTAACATCACAAGTTAACATCCCAACGAAGTGTAACAAAATTTTGAATACTTTCTTAAAACTCGGATTTAATTTCTTTAGCATGATTCTTTTTTAGGTTTTGCTAATCGATTTATAGAAAGGTCGATCGATTTATTGAAAACTCATCATTATCGTGTAATTGGGCTTTGCTATTGCCTGAAGGATGTAAACAGCATCTCTTATGATCAAATTGCATTTGTCTAATGCAGCCGCTAACTTCGATGTCATGATGTCTTTAGTTCCTTGTCTTTATACACTTTCTTCTGATGCATCCATTATGGTTTTTAAAATAAAATCTTCATTACTGATTTCAGATGAACTAGAGATCGTCGTATTTACTTCATCTATTCCGGAGAATTGGAGAGTAGATATGTTAGATGAAATTGCTTGATTTTCTTCTCTTCTTTTCTTTTCTCTTGTTCTTTCCTCCTTTTTTATAAAGATTTTTGTCAATACCACCTAAACAACCTGTCCATCCTGGTTCCCTCTGTCGAAGCAAGAAAATCTTTTTCCTTTGATTTTAATCATTTGAAGATCAATTGCAAGGGCTATATCAAACAGGTTATCAAAGTTATTTTAATTTATTTTTCATGTTATCTAAAGATATCTAAATTTTTTTTTGGCAATTTTTGTAGATTTCTCAA
>SEYY01007580.1:10000-25000 GCA_009176605.1 Armadillidium nasatum
AATAATTAAAAATAAAAAACAATTAAAACTAAAAAGTAATTTAAAATATCTTAATATAAAAAAATCATTTAAAATAATTGATAATTATTAAAAATAAAGATTTTTTTAAAGATTAAAAATAATTAAAAAATTTAAAATAAATAAAAATAATTAAGAAAAATTTTTAAAAATTATTAAAAAAATAAAAATAATTAAAAAATAAATAAATTGCAGGATGTATAGTTCCTTGTAATTGTTATCCTCCGAAGGTGGGAACCTCTATCACCATTAAATATTACGTTTATGCTCTCAGGAGTAAGATTCTTGAAGAGCCGTGCAGCCAGAGGCACCCCCGCATTTTAATTAATAAATAACCCCTTCCGCTGAGAGATATTATTATTATTATTATTATTATTATTATTATTATTATTATTATTATTATTATTATTATTATTATTATTATTATTATTATTATTATTATTATTATTATTATTATTATTATTATTATTATTATTATTATTATTTATTAACTTACTTAATTTTTTTATAGTTCTAATTTCATGTTTCTTCATTATCATCATCATTTAATTTTCCTTTCCTTATTTTATCTTTTGAGTAAGATCTTCAGTAGAGGCATGTAGCCGTTAGACTTAAGTTTCAGTAAGGTCACGTTTAGACCTTGTGAACACCTGCTCATAAGAATAGGTATATGCTATCTTACTCTTATTTTTCTGAGCGTACGTCTAAAAAACTCCTGTATGATGGTATAATGATGCCATCTACGAACGTATCTGACCTCTAAGAGTGAGAAATATACATAAGTATTTTACCTTACTTCTGAAGTGAGCTCTCGAAGAGCGATGACTACTCCGTTTGATTGGAATAAAATATAGTGAATAACATATTTGATGCAATGATCATGACACGTGCCGGAAGAAAGATGAGAAAATTTGAAAGGGATGTTCTAATTTCAAAAACTGTTTTAGTTTTTGGCCGATTCTTATGAAATATGCTGGGTATTTGCATTTCAACGAGCTGAAAAAATTCGATTTCTAACGTTTTTCAGTATCTACAAGAGTTAGTGAGTTTTTCGTAACATTTTCTCCCCCCAAAATATGAATAGTGGGGCCAAACCACTGGTCGAAATGACCTGATAATTTAACCGTATATTCTCAGCCCCAATTGCAAGAAACGCAACTTGGCGATTTTTAAGATCTGCTTAAGCAAAAAAGTTATATAAAAAAAATTGGGAAAATTTACCCTTCGGGACAAAATTTTTTTTAAAAAAACTTCACATTAGGATATTTTTTTCATTTTTGGCAGGTGCTTAGAGGAGGTACAGAGCTACAACTTTCTCTCATTACGTAATTCAATGTTATTTGTTCTTTTTGAGATATAGCCTCTCAAATTTTGGAAATTTTGAAATTTCTTTGAAAATTGGCAGAATCGGAAATTGCATGTCACATTTTTTATTTTCATTAAATAAAAACTAAAATTTAAAAAAAAAAAAACCTGCATCTTCACCGCTATCAGGCACTTCCCAGCATGTGGAACTGGGTTTGCCAGTATTGTAAATAGTGACGGCGGACAGCCAAAGCCAATAAATTAATAAGAAATTCAAAATCCCGATCCCGATCCCGAAAAAAATCGTAATCCCTGTAACGATCCCGAATAATTTTCGATCCCGTAAGATCACTGCTAGTAACTAAGACTTTTTTTTACTGGACAGCATATACTTTGCTAACCATAGACCTTATATATATATATATATATATATATATATATATATATATATATATATATATATATATATATATATATATATATATATATATATATATATATATATATATATATATATATATATATATATATATATATATATATATATATATATATATATATATATATATATAATATATATATATATATATATATATATATATATATATATATATATATATATATATATATATAATATATATATATATATATATATATATATATATATATATATATATATATATATATATATATATATATATATATATATATATATATATATATATATATATATATATATATATATATATATATATATATATATATATATATATATATATATATATATATATATATATATAGATTATTGATTTTTAATATTAGAATATGTATTATTCTTTTAATTGCTTTTCCAGTGGAGAGGCCTGGGTCATCTTCTGTTTGTAATGACAAAACTCTCAAACCTTTGCAAAACCTTTCCAATACAAAACCTAATTCAAATGTTCAAAAGGTTCCACCGGACGGAGGGTGGGGTTGGATGATTGTTATAGGCGCTATCATCATTGTTGTAAGAGCATATTTATTAATTTGAAATAATTTTTTTTTTTTATTATTATTATTATTATTATTTTTATTTTGTAAACATATTAAATGAAATTTTATTTTTTAGACTTTAGGAACTTTCCCATCTTTTGCATTCAGCTATCTCTTTTCACCGATTTTAAAGTCGCAAGGAGTATCTTCTTTTATAATAGCTTGGATTTATAATATGAGGAATTTAACTGGAAGCATTTGCTCACTTTTCATCGGACCTCTTTGCGATGAATTTGGATACCGAAAAACTACTCTTTTGGGAGGATTAACAATCTTCGTGTCAATGATTTTATCTGCATTTGCAACATCCCCTAATTTATTGTTTTTATCCTATGCATTACTCGAAGGTACGTACTTGCAGTGTCTAGATACAATTGTTCCACCATCCTATATTATAAAGCGGTTACGCTTTTTTAATCTATCAACTTACACTCTTGGAGGGATTTTTTAAAGACGAGTAACGTAATTCAAGAGTTTTGACCAATGTGAATTTAAAATTGCAAAGAATGAATCATTATCTAGCATTAAAAATTTTTTTTTGAAATTGGACCGTCCCCTTAAGTATAATTTGCCATTTTAACCCCGGCAGGCAAACCCCGGTTTTCCCTGATTTTTAGCAGGGGCCCCGTCGGTCCATATATATATATATATATATATATATATATATATATATATATATATATATATATATATATATATATATATATATATATATATATATATATATATATATATATATATATATATATATTGGTTTTATGAAATTGGACATTATTTTAATAAACACATTCTAATAAAATTAAAAAAAAGTTCCGTTCCAGTGGAATTGTGTTATAATTACTTTTTTATAATGATAAATATCCTCTAATAAGTACTTACCTTTTTCCAGGGATTGGCAGTAGAGTCCTTATTATTCCCATTTTGATTATATCAAAATATTTTCAAAAGAGGCGAGGACTTGCAACTGGTTTAAAATCTCTTCTAAGTTCTGGACATTCTATCATTGCTCCACTAGTGCCAACTTATTTGCTTCAGTACTACGATTATAAGGGATCTTCACTGATTTGTGCTGCAATTGTTCTTAATCAGTGTGTTGGAGCAATGCTTTTTCAACCTGTTGAATGGCATATGAAACTAATAAAAGGAGAACAATTGACAGAGAAAATATTAAATGAAGAAAACAAAAGCGAATATCGATATTCAGAAGATAAAATAGATTTAGAAGCTATTAATATCATACCCGAGGAAAATAACTTTAAAATGGATTATAATTCTTATTGTTTCAATTGTTGTAAGATTCAGAGAAAATCTCAAAAACCAATTTCTCATATAAAGCTAATGGCAGACAAAATAAATAATAAAGCAAATCACGAGAATATAAAACACACTGGTATGTTTATCCGGGTTCTTAAAGCAACGTACGAGAACTTAAAATCTTTGAAGAACATGCGGGTTCAAATCATAGCTTTGACTTATTGTTGTTATATACTAGGATACCTTAATTTTCAAATGTGGATTCCTTTTATTATAACTGATGCAGGTTACTCGCTGGAATCGGCTGCTTGGTGCTCTTCTCTTACAACTATAGGTAACATAAGTGGAAAACTCATAAGTTCTGTGCTTTCTGACAGAAAATTCTTCAATGTTAGATACGGCTATATGTTTGGATTATTTCTAATCGGATCCTGTATAATAGGTAATATATATATATATATATATATATATATATATATATATATATATATATAGTAGCATAATACGAGCTTTTGAGGGGTGCCAGATTCTGTTCAAAAGTACCTAAATCTAACAACCAGTCTGACCTCACGTTCTTTCGTGAGGTTATTTGCAGAGGATCCATACTCTTTTCTGACATTTTGGTGGAATGTTGAAAGACACCTGGAGAGTCGTGCTCCTCCTAAAGAAAGAGAGTACCTCCCTGAAGGGTCTACTGATGTAGCTCAGCACCCCAATTTTTTAAAAACCTCTTATTTGGCTCAGTTTTGATTATTTTATCGTTTTTCCCTCTCTTTCATGAGGGAATGAGAAGTCGAGAAGTCAGAGTTTCCTTGGTTATGGAGGGGTTTGGAGATCTCTCTGCTCCTTCCTGGTGGGTGTTTTCGATATGATATAACCACGGAAGCTCTGGCTTCTCATTCCTTCATGAAAGAGAGTGGAAAACGATGATATAATTAAAACAGGGTCAAGAAAAAGGGTTTTAAAAACTTGGGGTGCTGGGCTACGTCAACAAAGCTTTTACGGGAGTTCTTTCCTCCTTTAGGTGGAGAACGACCCTCCAGGTGGCATTTACCTTATCAATCACACAAGGGATCAGAAAAGAATATGGATCCTCTGCAAATAACCTCACGAAAGAACAGGAGGTCAGATAGGTTGCCAGATTTAGCTACTTTTAAACAGAATCTGGCACTCCTCAAAAGCGAGAGTATTATACTACTTATATATATATATATATATATATATATATATATATATATATATATATATATATATATATATATATATATATATATATATATATATATATATATATATATATATATATATATATAGTCGAGGACAAAAGTATTGAGGCACTTTGACAAGCATTCTCATGCCTTTGGCCGAAAAAGAATGTTTCTATGTCATGAAAATGAAGAGAAAATGTTTAATAGCTTTTCTATTACGTCATAAAGACACAGTATTTATTGCCCGAAAAAAAAGTTCGCTCAGTTTTTTTGCACATGAGTAGGAGGTGTTCGTTCTTTCGCATGTGTCATTAAGTTAATACATAATTTGGTGCTACCTTAAATGGTTTTAGTGATAATATATTAAAATGGCTACTATCCAAGAATAAAGTAAGGAAACAATTGGGCAAATCATTACATTACATGAATCAGGCATGAAAACAAATGCCAAAACAAATAACATTGGCTGATCACGGTCAACAGGGCAACGTTGCGTTTGCTATATTTCGAGAAAATAGCGAGTGCATAACATCTGCGCAGAAAGCACGTTCTGGTAAGTATAAAATGTCAAATAGAAAGAACTTGACTATTATAAAAAAGATCATTAGAAGCTGACTCACGAATAAGAGAAAGAATTTTATAAGAATGACACCCTCATGTTCTTGGGAACGTCGCTGTGAGAACAGTACACTTAAGAGTAAATAAAATGGGTTTTAAGAGCTTCAAACCCAGGAAGAAGCCCATGCTGACACGAGCACAGGGATCACGTAGAATTGCCTTTTCATATAAATACATAGATTGGGGGATGACAACTTTATGTTCATGTTGTGGTCCGATGAAGCCACATTTACGGTGATTAAGAACAGAGGAGCTGGTGTTTATCGTTGGCCAGTGATTCAATGAATCCACGTTATGTTCAGGGCATTGGTGGTGTGGGGTTGTTTCTCAAGCAGGGGGTTGGGGAAACTTGTATTGCTTCCCAAGAACGTAAAAGTAAAAAAAAAAGAGGTATACCTGGAGCCATTGTTGGACCATTTACCAGATTCCTTTGAGATGCCCCAGGCTGAAGTCTTCCAACAAGATGGGGGCCCAGCCCACACTGAATAATACGTCACAACATGGCTAAATGACTGCATGATTCCTTATATAAAGGATTGGCCAGGTAATAGTCCAGATATAAATCTTATTGAAAACCTTCGGCATATAATGAAGGGAAGGATGTAAGTTCTATTCTCAAGCTGGAGCAGGCTATCAGGCACTCCTGGGATAGCATCTCACCTTAAACTCTCGAAAACCTGGCACTCTTCCTTCCCAATCGTCTTGATGATGTAAAAAAGAGAAAGGGCCACCAAACTAAATATTAAAAGGTATGTTCCATTTCTCATAGCACAAACAAAGTGCTTCAATGCATTTGTCCTCTACTATATATATATATATATATATATATATATATATATATATATATATATATATATATATATATATATATATATATATATATATATATATATATATATATATATAAATTCTCAAGATCCAGCTGGTGAACTCGCATACCAATTTTCTATTCAGAACAACCTTGAGTAGTTGGTGCATCTCCCTGACCGCCTTGGTGATGAACACAACATACTTGATCTTTTCATAATTTCTAATCCTTCTCCTTATACTGTTAAACTCTTTCCTCCTCTGGGTTCATCCGATCACCTTCTAATGTCTGCATCTCGTCCTGTCTCTTCAAGTCTTATGCAAGAACGGCCCCCGCCTACGGCAAGAAGACGTTTCTGACATTTCGGTACCACTAACTGGTCTGACTTGAGGGTTGTACTTTTCTGATTTTCCATGGAATGATTACAGTTTCCGTGGAAGGGGTCTCTCTGAGTGTGTAGAGCGCATAACCGAGGTGATTTTCTCTCTGGCATAGAGGCATACATTCCATATACTTTCCCTTCTAAATCTTACAAACCTTAGTTTAACTCGGTTTTCTCTTGCGCTTTACTAAGCAGGGATGCTACCTTCAGAGATTACAGTCGTCTTCAAACTCCAGAAACTCACCCAACTTGTATTTCATCCCGGAATCGTGCAAAATATATATTTCGTAACACTCAAAACTCTTTTCTCCGTAGAAATGCTACAATCTTTCTGGTTCATTTTCTTCATGCTCTTACTGTCATTTTGTAAAAAATATCAACTCTAACTTTGCTTCTTCCTCTTTCCCTCCTCTAGTTTCTTCTGACAGTTCAACTGCCGTTTTACCTTCCTCTAAAGATCAGCGCTCAAACTTTTGCCTCTAATTCAATCTTAGACGATTCCGGAGCTGTTCTTCCTCCTTCAACCCCCTCAAACTCATTTATACCTAAAATTAGAATTTCTTCTAAAGACGTCATTTCTGCTCTCTCTGAACTTAACACTAAGAAGGCGTACGGTTCTGACGGTATCCTCCTGTGGTTCTCAAAACTTGTGCTTCAGAGTTTACATCATGCCTTGATAAACTATTTCGTCTTTGTCTCTCTACCTCAACCTTTCCTTCTTGCTGAAAGCGTGCGCTCATTCAGCCTGTGCTGAAAAAGAGGGATCCATCTCAACCCTCTAACTACTGTCCCATTCCTTTAACATCCGTTTTTTCTAAAGATTTCGAATATATCCTCAACAGGAAGATTTGGAAACATCTCAGTTCTTCGATTCTTATCTCTGATCGTCAGTTTGGCTTTCGTAAGAAACGCTCCATTGCCGATCATCTTTTCCTTCTCTCTGACTCTTGGTCCTCCGCTCTTCAGAATTTCGGTGAATCTTTTGTTGTGACGCTGGACATATCAAAAGCTTTCGATAGAGTCTGGCACAAAGATTTGATTTCCAAACTTCCCTCTTTCGGAATCTATCCTTCTCTATAATTTCCTTTCTGATCGTTCTATAGCCGCTGTTTTAGATGGCCATCGTTCTTCCTTTAAATCTATTAATAGTGGTGTTCATCAAGGATCTGTCCTATCCCCAACACTTTTTCTGCTTTTCATTAATTAATGACCTTCTCTCTATTTCTTCATCTCCTATTCACTCCTATGCCGATGACTTCACCCTTCCTTACTCTTTTCAGTTTGAAAAACGTTCCACCCAACAGCAGTTGATAGACTCGAGAAGGGTAGCCTTGGAGCAACTAACCTCTGATCTATTTCACATTCAAATTGGGGCAGTGAAAGAATGGTCTTTTTCAATGCCTTAAAAACTCAATTCCTCCATCTCTCTATTCGACACAATCTTCCACACAACTATGATATCTTCTTCGAAAATACACAATTTAAACCTTTCTCTCTCCTAAATATTCTTGGTGTTTCTTTTTCTCGTGATCTTTTTGGAGGGATCTCATTACTTCTTTCTAAATAAACCTCTAAGAGGTTGGGTGTTCTGAAGCGCCCTCAGAATTTCTTCACATCACCCCAGTTGCTTGCTCTTTATATGGTTGTTCGCTCCTGTATAGAGTACGCCTCACACATCTGGGGTGGTTCCACTCATACAGCTCTCCTTGAAAAGATGGAATCTAAGGCTTTTCGTCTTATCAACTCTCCTACTCTCACTAATTCTCTCCAGTCTCTACCCGTCGAATTATTGCGTCACTTTCTTTATACTATCACTATTAGAACGGAAACTGCTCTTCCGAACTCTCTCGTCGTATACCTCCTCCTTTGATTAGAGCTCGTGAAACACGTCTTTCTACACAGTCTCATCCTTTCTCTGTCCAACTTTCTGACCCCAGACTTAACCGTTATGCTCAATCTAACATGTACTCTACTGCTAAAGCTTGGAATACACTCCCTTCATCTATTTTCCAAATTTCCTATGACTTACACTCCTTCAAATGCCGTTTTTCGGGATGTCGACCTTTAATTTGACCAGGATCTTGACCTGCTCCTTTCTTTGGTAGAAATTTGATGGGCCTCTGGCCTTTGCTCACCAGAGGTAAAATTAAAAATTTTATATATATATATATATATATATATATATATATATATATATATATATATATATATATATATATATATATATATATATATATATATATATATATATATATATATATATATATATATATATATATATATATATATATATATATATATATATATATATATATATATATATATATATATATATATATATATATATATATATATATATATATATATATATATATATATATATATATATATATATATATATATATATATATATATATATATATATATATAGGTACTGTATTCCAGCATTTTCCATGACCAAAGATATCACGTTATACACTATCCTTATTTGTATTCGGGGATTTGGAATTGGTTTGTCAACAGTACTATTTTCTCTTTCTATGATTGATGTGATGGGAGTTGAAATGCTTCCAGCTGTGTTTGGCGTTTCACAACTTTTGGAAGGCTTCATTGTGATCATGATAGGAACATTAACAGGTATATTTTTGACCCTATTAATATTTCATTACTTTTAAAATATAATGTTGCTAAAAAAAAAAAAAAAAAAAAAAAAAAAAAAAAAAAAAAAAAAAAAAAGACTCTAAACCAGTGTTTCCCAACTTTTTTGTAGGAGCACTCCCTGGAATCCCCAATTTATTTTCACCTCCCACAGCCCATTAAAACCATTGAAATTTGAATACAATTTTAAACCACTATAAAATACAAATAAATTTTAAAAATCTAATATCAAAATAACAGTAAAATATTTTATGAACTACCACCTATGTAAAAAGCTTAATTAACAAAACTCAAAATTAGATTAAATATATATATATATATATATATATATATATATATATATATATATATATATATATATATATATATATATATATATATATATATATATATATATATATATATATATATATATATATATATATATATATATATATATATATATATATATATATATATATATATATATATATATATATATAGCGACCTAATTATCTCTGGCCTGACCAATATATGGCCCAGGAGGTCGCTACACTTTGTAGTAGCGCAGGGGGATCAATCAGGAGGCTGGGTGTTTTCTAAGTCCCCTTGTGGAATGCCGACTGGTAGTCGTGTGGTAGCCACCACTTTTCTTCAAGCCTGCGGACCGTCTGTAGCCTTGGATGGCAGGCTACGTCCAAGGAGAAACCACAGTCGAGGGCAAATGGTCTGCCAAACTGGGTCTCCTTTCGGGAGCAGAGGCGTTGGAACTTCTTCAACTGGGACGCCTTCTTCTGCTGCTGCTGTAGTGGCGTTTTCTTCTTGCCTCTGCTTAGGACGAGTTCTTCTGGACGGTGCGGCTTCTTCTTCGGCTTCTTGGGCTAAAGTGAATGTAACAATATTTGCTAACGACCTTTTGAAATTATCTCTAAATGGAAAGGATCAATTAACAAATAATTAAATATAATTGGTTTTTTCACTTTATTTAATTTCTCATTTTTAACAAAAATTGCTTACAAAGTCATTATTATAAAAGTTTCATAAATTCACATTGAAATAATATACAAAATTTCATTTATTTTAATTCTAAAGTATTATTTAATAATATATTTTTATAATACATAAAAAGATACATTAAAATCGAAATTTTGAACAATAAATTTTTTTTATTGAAAATTTAACAAAATATTTTATAAAAAAAATATATTTTACTTTTAATAATAATATTTTAAAATGGTTTTCCCTTCGAGGTTTTTCGCGCGCAAACCGCTTTTTGCGCGCGAAAGCAGAGTAAAAATGGAGGGAACGTGCTTCACGTATTTGTTTACAAAAATAGCTTACAATTGAGACGGACTTATACATAATATACATTACATTTTATATGTTTTACTTTTTAAATTAATATTTTATATCTTTATACATAAATAATAATTATTTTTATAACAAAAAGAACTTTATTTTTATTTTTTTTTAATTAGTTAAATGATTCTTAAAAACACAAATATTAAATATAAACAAGTAATGCAAAAATTATAGATTTTCTGTTTTCTTTATAGAAAACGTTTCTACTATATATATATATAAATATATATATATATATATATATATATATATATATATATATATATATATATATATATATATATATATATATATATATATATATATATATATATATATATATATAGTATATGTGGCAAGATCAAAGACTTCCGGTTTTAAACCGGATAACCGGTTCGAAAAAACCCGAACGTGGTTTTGATTTGCAATGCAAATCACTCCACTCAAATTGACCTCGCGCTCTTTCCTGACACCATTTTGGGGGGTTCAGTCCATTGAAATTGGCCTCAAGTCTGGGGAAGGGGCCCCGCGGGGGCCCCGTGAACCACCCAAAATGGTGTCAGGAATTAAGCTACCTGAGTTTGCAAAATCTCTGCGTTCACCTCACTTTCTTTCCTGACAATTTTCTTTGCTGTTCAGTCCGGCTGAAGTTGGCTCGAATCTGAGGATCCGGGGGTCCGGGGTCCGCGTGGGTCCGTGAACCGAGAAAGAAAATGTCAGGAAGGTCCCTGAGAATGCAGGATTGCGCGCAAATGTGGAAAAGACCGTTCGGGTTTTTTTTCGAACCGGTTATCCGGTTTAAAACCGGAAGTGGCTTTGATCGTTCCACACACACACACACACATATATATATATATATATATTATATATATATATATATATATATATATATATATATATATATATATATATATATATATATATATATATATATATATATATAATATATATATATATATATATATATATATATATATATATATATATATATATATATATATATATATATATATATATATATATATATATATATATATATATATATATATATATATATATATATATATATATATATATATATATATATATATATATATATATATATATATATATATAGGAGCAGAAGAACCAGAGCTCTATAGAACATTTTATTAATCGACGTTTCGAGAACAAATTTCTCATCTTCAGGATCTAATAATATAAAATTATTTTTAAAAATCAGACAAAATTAAAAAAAAAATAAACAATAAAACAATGTACAATATATGAAAATATTTTATATATAAAACACTTAAAAAAAAAAAAAAAAAAACAGCTAAAAAAATGGGCACTAATGGAGGGAATAAAATTATTTAAAATGCAAAAGAGTATCTTACCTAAAATGAGAATATTACCGCGTACTGGTAAAAATATAACTAGACCCTCCCATTCTAGTATCAGAGAACACACCTTAAAACAGCAACACCAGTTAAACCCATCCAATTTCAAAATAATAGCACAAACCAACCACTCTATAGATTTACGTATTTTAGAATCATTTTATATAACCACTCTCAAACCATCATTAAACACCGACAGCAGCGCGATAGCAACCTTAATAATGTAATTTTGTAATTCGTAAGTTTTTTAGGTGATATATTCTTTTCCATTTTAAATAACTTTATTTCCACCATTAGTGCCTATTTTTTTAGCAGTGTTTATTTTTTTTTAAATGTTTTAAAGTATTTTATATATAAAAAAATTTCATATATTGTACATTGCTTTATTGTTTATTTTATTTTGTCTGATTTTTAAATAATTTTATGTTATTAGATCCTGAAGATGAGATATTTGTTCTAGAAACGTCGATTAATTAAATATTCTATAGAGCTCTGTTTCTTCTGTTCCTAATAAAGATAAGATTCCTAAGCATAGAAGCCGTAATTATTTTATATATATATATATATATATATATATATATATATATATATATATATATATATATATATATATATATATATATATATATATATCTCTTTTTATTATATATATGGTTTGGTGTATCAGGGAAGTAGATGTGGGAGTAGTTTTGGCATATGCTGATGATATAGCGGTTGTGACAAGGAGCAGAGAGATTTTGCAGCAGGCAATGGAAAGGCGGGGAGAGGTGTTCAGGAGAGTGGGGATGAAGGTAAATAAGGGTAAAACGGAGGTGATGAGAGATGCGAGGGGACAGGAGGAGGTTGTGATGATGTTGGATGGGGTGAGGTTAGCGGAGACACAGAGGTTCAAATATTTTGGGGTGACTGTGAACTCTGATGGGGAGATGGCGCAGGAGATAAAAGGCAGAATCGAGAAGTTCTCTGGGGTGTTGAGACGGCTGTATCCTCTGTTAAAGGACAGGCATATACCAAAAAAGGTGAAAACCCTGATATATACATCGATACTAAGACCTGTTCTGATGTATGGATCTGAGGCCTGGACTTTGACTACCAGAACCAGAAGCAGAGTGGAGGCGGCGGAAATGAGAGCTCTGCGTCTGATAAGGGGAGTGACTAGGTTGGACAGAATGAGGAGTGTAAATATTAGGAGAGAGCTTGACGTCGAGTCGTGGAGTGAAGTGGCGGAGAGGCGGCAGCTGAGCTGGTACGGACATATGAAAAGGATGAATGACGCGAGATATCCGGCAAGATTTTACAACTGGCAGCCGGAGGGAAGGAGACCAGCTGGAAGACCTAGGAGACGATGGAGGGATGGAGTGGCAGAAGCTATAGCTAGAATGGGAGTGACGCTGTAGGAGGTTGAAGAGAGGGGACTGTATATGGACAGAACTGTCTGGAGAGGCTCCGCGAGAGACAGGGCTATGCCCTAACTACGCATCTGGTGAGAAAAAGGTGAGAAAGAAAGGGAGAGTGCCAAGGTGCTGGTGTTTTATATAGTATATATATATATATATATATATATATATATATATATATTATATATATATATATATATAATATAAAGGCCCATGTTTCAAAATATTAAGCAAATAAAATGTTAAATTTGATAACTTACGTAAAGTTATACTTATATATTTAATGTGATGATTAACTTTAGTGTTTACTCGCAAGATTTAATATATTGGGTTCAATGCTGTTTAAAAGAAGTCGCAAATCACTCCTCTTGACGACTTGTAGGCAGTTTTTGTTTGATTATCAGTCGAGCGACAGAACCAAAACCGCGCTCTGTCATATTGGAAGTTGGGAAAGCAATGAAAAAAAAATTTGACAGCTTCCCACAACTTGGGTACTTTTCAGGAAAATCCTTTTGTAGCCAAAATTCCTGGTATGATTCTTTAATGAGGGGCTTTAATTCAAAGTCAATTTGTAAATCAATCAATTCCATCTATATAACGGACTATTTCATTTATGTATAATTCGGAAAACGGATTGATTAACAAATCTGGTTTTTGGAGACTTAGAAAATCTTGAAATCTGCGCTTCATATCCTCGTGTGATAAGTTCAAATGGTCACATAAAATCAGAAGGTCGTCATCTAATATGGAAGTACCATCGTTTTCCAGCTGTTCCATATTCGGAAATTGAGACAGCTCCCTACGACCAATATTTTGTTTGAATACTGAAAGCTTCACAATAAATAAGCAAATAACTTATTTTGCTTTAATAAGATTTATATCACTGCCTTGCAACTGCAAATTTATGTCATTGAGTTTACTATATAAATCAGACACATACGCAATATCACATTTGCAGGCCTCGAGTTCTTCACTCAAATGGCTACTTTTCGATTCCCAAAAAATTCGATGACAGAATTAAAGAGAGAATAAAATCGTTTTAAGCAATCGCCTTTTGATAGCCATTGAATTTCAGTATGTAGAAACATACGTTCAAATTCTTCATCATTAGAGTCGCAGAGCTGTCGAAATAATCGGAAATTAAGAGCATGAGGTTTAATTTTATTTACTGACGTGATAACAATACTAAGAGAGTTATTAAGTCGGTCACCTAAGTTCTTTGCAACTAAATGTTGTCCATGAATGACACAGGCACTGTAAGAACACTGGGAACGGCTTTCTTTAAAAATGCGAGAAACCCTCTATAACATCCTATTAGTGCTGGTGCACCGTCAGTCGCACAAGCAATAATATTTTTCATTAGAATTTCTTTCTTTTTGAAATACTGCTCTACAGTATTCTGTACTTCACACTGATTCGCCTTTGGTGTCTGTTTCAAGCTCGTCTGAAAAAATAACTCTTGAATAACTTTCGAAACCTTAATAAAACGGACATAACCTAAAAGTAATGATTCATTGCCAGGCAGAGTAGATTCATCAAACTGTAAACCAAATTGTTGAGTTTTTAATATGTTACATAAGGTTTCTTCAATGTTATCGGCCATCTCATCAATCCTCCTCTG
>SEYY01007580.1:32500-35000 GCA_009176605.1 Armadillidium nasatum
ATATATATATATATATATATATATATATATATATATATATATATATATATATATATATATATATATATATATATATATATTATAATACTAAGTGCTTATAATGTAGATTGCTTTGTTATCATGAATTATTCTTACTATAGATTCTTCTTTAGTTAAGAGCAACCCATTAAATTCTCAATTAATATTTTTAAAAACCAAATTAAAAAACTTATAAAAAAAATTATTAATTAATCATAACCTTCCACTATTCAACTTTTATGGAATTCCAAAAATCCAAACAGAAAACATTTCATTATAGCCTACGGTAACGACAATTTTTCAGAATTAAACAAATATCTTGGTACTTTTTTGTCCAATTTTAGGAACTATCTCCTTGTCTTACACTGAGAACTCACAGCATTTTAGGAAAAAAAATTTGGCACAAAAATCCAACACAATCATATCCTTGTTAATTTTGATGAAATAAGTCTCTTTACTACCATACCTATAGCTCAGTTTTTGGATTTTCTTACACAATTCTTAATACATGCAACATTTCTCGTAACCCTGAATAATTACATCAAATTAATACAAATATGCGTGCGACCAAACAATTTCTCTTTCAATAATAATAATAATAAGAATAATAATAATAATAATAATAATAAGTGTTACAGTCAAATTTTTAGAACAAAAATGAGCAACAGTTTAAGCCCAGTAACTGCCAAATCTATGTATGAAATTTTATGACCCTCGGCTACTAATCCTGACACGCCTTTTGTAGCTCCAAAAACTTCTGGTTTCAATATGTGGATGATATGTTGGCTGTGGTACGAAACAATTTTTCCACCATACAATTTTTAACACAAATTAACAACTTTGCCCCATCAATTAAATTTACATACGAAATATAAACTAACATGACGCAACCAACACTTACACACTCTTTTTTCCAATCATTTGTTATACATACAATGCTGTGAAAAAAAAAAGATTCATTGCAATCTTACACTTCAGACTAATTTTCTTAAATTATTTACAAAGATATGTTAACGTTATCGAATGGTATTAAAATTATTATAAATTATTTCATTGAAACTTTATAAAGCAAATACCCCTTCCAAGAAAACACAAATTTTAGATCTGAAAATGATTTATTTCTATAAACAAATACTAATTAGTCTGGAATTTGCCTTAAGTAGTCAATGAACATCGTTTTTTGGAACGAGCTTAATTGCACATGCTATACAAACGATTTACAGACCTTTCTTTATATTACTCTCACTCTAATCAAGGAAAGATGATAAGGGAATGATAAGGGAATGCATCTTGCTCTATTAAGGTTTTCAAATGACGGCATTAGCCCACGCTTAGTAACCAAAAATTTGTCATTAAGATATCTACAGTACAACTGCTCAGATAATATGAAGATGGAACTCAATTGGTAAAACTTCCAATGATGTAAGTTCTGGATGACCTAGGAACTCTACACAACGGGAAGATCAAGAGTTGTGCAGAATAGCCCTCTTAAATAGGGCACAGACAAGCCCAGAGTTACTTGAAATCTGAAAGAAAAATGGTTGTAAAATAAATTCTTCAAGCACAGCAAGAAGAAAACTCTTAGATAAATGTTTGAGATACTACAGTGCAAGGAAAAAGCTCAGCTTAACAAACATTCATCGCAATAGAAAGAATCGCGAGGGATAAGGATCATTTGGAATGAATAGAAGATCAATGTGAGAATGTAATATTCAGCGATGAATCAACTTTCTGCATCAGACACGCACATAATGATTCAGGAAATCAATATTTGCGTCGTCGGAAGGGAGAAGAGTACATGCCAAACTGCATTTTACCCACAATCGAGGACCCTATTTCAGTTATGGTGTGGGGATACATGTCAATCAAAAATGTTAAAAGGTTGTATTTTGTCAGCAAAACAATGAACAGTAAAAAATATCTGAATGTTCTGATTAATAAGATGCTTCCTAGTGTTACAGATATGTTTGAAAATATTTATATATTTCAAGACGATAATGCACCTTTCCATAGATCAAAAATTGTTAAGGAATGGTTCTAGATAACTCCATTAACTTCTATGGATTTGCCAGCTCGGATCCTAGATTTAAATCCTATAGATAATCTTTGGCAAAAGATAGCGGTAATCCTGTCAAAAAACAAACTATCTTCAAAAACTGAACTAATAGAAGGAATTATTATGTCTTAGATACATGTTGTGAACACCAACACCTTGAAAAAACTTCTTCATATTATGAAAAGAAGGTGCAGAATGTTTACGATGAATAAAGGGTAGCCAATAAAATACTAAACATTTTGAGACTGTTTTCCCTATTATTTTATTTCTTACCAATAATTTTCCTCAGCAAATGCCAAAAATTATGTTTACTGCCCCTCAAGGCAATTCCTGGTAACACTACGTTTTAATTACTACAGACATAATTTCATAAGAACTCAAATTTGTATTCAATAAATTTTAAAGAAATTAAAATTGTACTTTACC
>SEYY01007580.1:40000-50000 GCA_009176605.1 Armadillidium nasatum
CTACTGGTGATCTTCTTTCTCTTCTCTCTCACTCTTGGTCCTCCGCTCTTCGGCATTTCGGTGAATCCTTTGCTGTGGTGCTGGACATATCGAAGGCTTTCGAATGAGTCTGGCACAAAGATGTGATTTTCAAACTTCCCTCTTTCGGAATCTATCCTTCTCTCTGATTTCCTTTCTGGTCGTTTTATAGCAGCTGTTGTAGACGGTCACTGTTCATCCTATAAATCTATTAATAGTGGTGTTCCTCAAGGATCTGTCCTATCTCCAACACTTTTTCTAATTTTCATTAATGACCTTCTTTCTATTACTTCATCTCCTATCCACTCCTATGATGATGACTCCACCCTTCATTACTCTTTTCATTTTGAAAGACGCCCCCCAGCAGCAGTTAATAGAAGCAAGGAGGGTGGCCTTGGAGCAACTAACCTCTGATCTATCTCTCATTTCAAATTGGGGCAGAGTAAACATGGTCGTTTTCAATGCTTCAAAAACTCAATTCCTCCATCTTTCTACTCTACACAATCTTCCACACAACTACGATATCTTCTTCGAAAACACGCAACTCAAATCTTCATCTCTCCTAAATATTCTAGGTGTTTCTTTTTCTCGTGATCTTTCTTGGAAAGATCACATTACCTCTCTTTCTAAACAAGCTTCTAAGAGGTTGGGTGTTCTGAGGCGCCTTCAGTATTTCTTCACACCACCTCAGTTGCTTGCTCTGTATAGGGGTGTTGTTCGCCCCTGTATGGAGTATGCGTCACACATCTGGGGTAGTTCCACTCATACAGCTCTCCTGGAAAAGGTGGAGTCTAGAGCTTTTCGCCTTATCAACTCTCCTGCTCTCACTAATTCTCTCCAATCTCTTTCTGCCCGTCGAAATGTTGCGTCACTCTCTCTATACTATCGCTATTACAATGGACACTGCTCTTCTGAACTCTCTCGTCGCATACCTCCTCCATTGAGAGGGGTTCGTGCGACTCGTCTTTCTACACAGTCTCATCCTTTCTCTGTCCAACTCTCTGACCCCAGACTGAACCTCTATGCTCAACCCCTTACACCTTTTCCCTTTCCCCCCTCTTAGGGGCTAATGGCATAGCACATCCCCCCATATTTCTCGATCTCTTTCATGACCTCGTTTTGAACATTATGTCGATATTCGCGCTTCTTCCCAGAGATTATTTTGGTGGCATAGCCTCCAAGTTGTGGTTTTTTTTGGGGGGGGGGTACTTCAGCCCTCTCAAACTGATTCTTGAGCCTAACTGTATTTTCTGAACCTCGCCAACTTCCTTTTAGAAGATTCTTCAACCAATCCCTAACTCACAGACTTGTCTCTGCTCCTTCCTGGCGGGTTTTCTTGACGTAGATGAAGGCACGTTACGTAACAGACCATTTTCGTTTTTGAATGCTGGGAGACAGTCTTCCATTTTATTGTATAGAAAATCTTGCGGATTCGTATATATCATAGCCATCTATAGCTAAAGCTTCATATACTTATTCGATGGTCACATATAATACATAACTACTAATATCATTTCAAATAAATATAGTTATCAAAAAAACATTTCAAATTTGGACGGAGAAGGATTCGAACGCTGATCCTCATGAATGGAAATCTATAACGTTACCACTAAGCTACGAGAGATCTCTAATGTAAGAATAAAATTATCCTTTTAAGTCATGTACATCAATTTAAAATTTCTAATTTTTTTTTTTAAAACGATTGGATCCATTGTTGAAACTTTTTTTTTATTATTTGAGATATTGAGCTGAAAATTACAATGTATATGCATTTTTCCCCGCTGAAAACAGTCGATTTCTGACGTTTTTCTGAGTTTCTAACGGTTTACTAGTAATAGGGGGTCAAAATTCAAAAAGAGATTAAATAGAAGTGGTAAAATAATGGTCAGAATGATCCAAAAACTCCCCTGTACATTCTTAGCCCCAATTTCTACAAATTAGAAACAAAACATTTGGGAAAAGTACTGATAGTTATTGATTATAGAAGTTCAAATTTTTTTTTGAAAAAAAAATTGAAAAAAACATACCCTTCCGGAGAAAAAAATTTATTAAAAAAAATTGATGTTTCTAATTTTTTTTAAAATTGGAAATTGTTTAGAGGAGGGATAGATCTAAAACTTTTATTTAGAACACTTTTAAAAACTAATTGTTTGATTTGAGATACAGCCTCTCAAAATTTGGAAAATTTTGAAATTTCGTCGAAAATTCGGCCATTTTCGATAAGCTGTATCTCGAATCAGACAAATAGATTTTAAAAGTGTTTTAAATAAAAGTTTTAGATCTATCCCTCCTTAAACAATATCCAATTTTCAAAGACGTCCAATCCATATTTTTTTTTTTTTAATTTTTTTCCGAATGTGTGAATTTTTCAAAATTTGAAAAAAAAAATTTCGACACCTGGTCAAGTAAGGGCATATAACCTGTTTTCTGTTATGCACACATCAAAACTCAGTAAAAAGTTTTTGTAGCCAATAGATTTTTGAATATACACACCAAGTTTGAGATCAAAAATTTTTTTTATGGGGCTTCACCGTAGATTTAAACATACCTTAAATTTCAAAAATTACCCCTAAACTTTAAATCTCTCGTAAAAACGTTAGGAATGGAGTTTTTTCGTCGGGAAAAAAGCTATCTATACTGAAATTTTCAGGAGAATCGGATGAAAATAAAAATTATTTCAACAATGGATCCTTCCCTTAACCCAACATTTATTTATTCCATTTTAAACCACTTTATATTCTTTGCATTTACATTAAATTCATAATGAGACCTTAAAAAAGTTTAAACTGAAAAATAAAAAAAAACAAATTTAAAATAAAAAGAATAGGAAAGATTATAATTAGCTTTTACCTACAATGAAAAGTAAGAATTACAAAAAGAAAAACGACAAAGACCTAGATAAATCTAAAACTATAGTTATGAAACTAGATTAGAAAAAGAATAACATTAAAAAGAATAAAGATTAAAAGATGAGCTGTTGTTTATGCATTGATAAGTCTTAATCTTGTCTTAAGTATTGAGTTGACTTGGGATAGTAAAAAAAATGGACTCTATACTATTTATTAAATGAATCATTAGAAGTTGTTATATTAACATTGTAAGTGGACGTCACGTGTACAAAGCATGCTCAATTAAGGCGGTCATGTGTTTATAATATGTTGAAATTTTATATAATAATGTAGCTGCTATGGGTATGCCATAGAATGACACTACATTAGTAAAAAATAGTTTCAGATAAATTATAAAGTGCAAATAATGCATAACTGTAAGATATGAATGAGCAAAAGGTGAAGGTTGGAACTTAAAAGGGAGAAGGTTGGAGCTCGCGAAACGGCTGAAAGATTGGATATGTGAAAACGCAAAGGTTAGGAAGTTCAAAAGTAAAGGTATAGAAGTTTTAAAATGCAAAAGGGAAGGGTTTGAAAAACGTAAAAGATTTAGTTACGTAAAGATAAAGTTGGGACGCACAAAAGGGAAGGTATAGTGATCTTAAAAGGAAAATTTAGGAATCATGAAACGGAAAAAAAGTTTGTTGAGTAAAATGGTAAAGGTTAAGAACAAAAATGAAGATAAAGAAAAGTTAAAGGAAAAGAAAAGAAATGTTGAGTGGAAATATGCTTGTGTATGTGTGTGTGTATTTGCTTTCGCGTGTATGTATGTGGGGATGAATGAGCTCCTATACGCTTTGCATGTTTTAATATTTTACTGCAAAAATAAGGTTAAAAACGTTAAAAAAATTTAAAAAATTAAAAATTAAAAAAAAAAAAGAAATTTTTAAAAACTTAAAAAAAGACAAATATTTAAAAACTTATAGAATAAAAATGAAAAACAATAAAATATAAAAATAATTAAAAATAAAAAAAAATAAAAAAAAATATATATATATATATATATATATATATATATATATATATATATATATATATATATATATATATATATATATATATATATATATATATATATATATATATATATATATATATATATATATATATATATATATATATATATATATATATGAGCCCCACCAGCTTTTATTTAAAACAAATAAATTTCTTAATTGAAAATACTTTTTTCATGTTTTTATCTCTTTTTAAAGAAAATGCAAATATTTGTTGTAAATTCAAAATTAATTGCCCAGAAATTTTTTTTTCTCTTTTTTTCATCAGTTTCAGGGCCTGTTATCCGGTGCCCAATAACTTATTAAAGCCAATATATAACAGTTATATGCACGCAAGCTCTTCGTGACGTCGATTTCCATTCATTACATATGTTTTAAGTTTGGGCCTTCTGAGAGTGGCCCTATGAATGGAAGAGTTATATTATTCATGCTAAACTCATAAATGACTTACGTTTAATTCCGAAATGCTACATAATATGGCGTTGCTATGGTTATATTGTATCTCCTGATGTCGGCCTTATGTTGTACAATGCGGGTATTCAAAGTTTTGAGGAACAGACAGTAATTTAGACTAAAGTACAGTATATTCGTCAAACGACGAATATTATTGTTCTGATCTGAATACTATACAATTTAAAAACGAACATCATTTAATAAAATATACTTATATTACCCTAGGCAGAATCTCTTGCCTCTTTAGTTTTCTTTGATTTTTTTATTTAATATTCATCTTGTTGGCTTGTTCTGTAATTTCTAATTCCAACTCTCATATAGAAAAACCGGCGGGAGTTTGCAAGGTGCCCTGCGACACATTCAGGAGGCTTACTTTGGTAAAATTTTGAATACCCGCAATGAACAACATAAGGCTGACATCTGGAGATATAACCAAAGAAATAACCTTCATATCACTCAACAACATGTAATAAATTGAATAAAACAATTTATTTTTTCATCCAATTCAGAAAACCTCAATCGGCTTGTGGAGTCCTTTATAAAATATCCAAAAAAAACTTTAATCTTTCTAAAGTTTTTTTTTTTTTAAATTGATAATATAGTTGGTAATTTTTTAAAAAATCTATTTTCAAAAAATATCTTCATTTTACGCCAGCCACCAGTAGAGTTTATTTTTATTATACTTTGAAAACTCGCCTTTGATCGTACTTCCCACGTGTTAAACTGTCTCCACTTTCCTATTTCTTCTCATTAGTGTCTCTGATGAGGGAACAATAAGTTTATTTCCGAAGCGTCACACAGTTTTTCTTTTTAATCTCCACCTTTGTTATGATCTTTTTTATTCTTTTGTTAATTCGTTTTAGTGTTTTACTTCTTACTGTTTTAATTTAGTGGTTTTAAAAGTTTATATATAATTAGAACACTAGTAGTGTGAGTATTCTTTAAATTATATATATATATATATATATATATATATATATATATATATATATATATATATATATATATATATATATATATATATATATATATATATATATATATATATATTCCTTTATATCATTTTATTAGAAGAAATATTTATTTTACAATTCTGTTGTACTTGGTTTAGTTGTTTCTAAAAAAAATTCAAAAAATAAATATATGAACCAGCCCCATAACAGAAGGTTTTCTATAAAAAAAAAAAAGCTAGTATTTTCGATTCCAACAGATTTGCACAGTAATTACAAATGAATAATAAAAATATATATACTCTAGCAAATTCCTTCTTTTTCAGGAATTGGTGATAGCAGTACCTTGCTTCTTCCCCTTTTAATTGTATCAAAATATTTTCAAAAGAGACGAGGATTTGCAACAGGCTTACTTTTATTTGGAAGTTCTGGAACTTTTTTTATAGCTCCATTAGTGCCAAGTTATTTGCTTCAACACTATGATTATCGGGGAGCTACATTGATTTGTGCTGCAATTGTTCTTAATCAGTGTGCTGGAGCAATGCTTTTTCAACCTGTTGAGTGGCACATGAAACTAATAAAAAGCGAACAATTCACAGAGAAAATATTAAATGAAGAAAACAATGGCGAATATCGACATTCAGAAGGCAAAATTGATTTAGAAGTTTTTAATATCATACCCGAGGAAAATAACTTCAAAATGAATAATACTACTTCTTGTTTCACTGGCTGTAAAACTCGGTCTAAATCTCAAAAGTCAGTTTCTCAAATACAACTAATGGCAAACAAAATAAATGTTAAAACTAAACATACGAATATGAAATACACAGGTATGTTTATCAGGGTTCTAAAGTCAACATACAAGGACTTCAAATCTTTGAAGAACATGCGAGTTCAAATCATAGCTTTGGCTTATTGTTGTTTTATACTAGGATACCTTAATTTTCAAATGTGGATTCCTTTTATTATAACTGATGCAGGTTACTCGTTGGAATCGGCTGCTTGGTGTTCTTCTCTTGCAGTTATAGGTGATATGAGTGGAAAACTCATAAGTTCCGTGTTGTCTGACAGAAAATTCTTCAATGTGAGATATGGTTATATGTTTGGATTGTTCTTAATCGGATCCTGTATAATAGGTAATATATATATATATATATATATATATATATATATATATATATATATATATATATATATATATATATATATATATATATATATATATATATATTATTTCCCCTCTAGTGGGCAAGGGAAAGAGGCCTACTAAAATTGAGTAGTTGGATAAATATATGAAGAATGTGTGTTCCAGAATTTACTAGTAGAGTACTTGTAAGATTGAATATAGCGGTTAAGTCTGGGATCAGAGAATTGAACAGAGAAAGGACGAGACTGTGTAAAAAAAAAGACCTGTTGCACGAGCCTGTCTCAGTGGAGGAGATATGCCACGGGAGAGTTCAGAAGAGCAGAATCTATTGTAAAAGCAATAGTAAAGAGAGAGTGACGTAACAATTTGACTGGCAGATAGAGCAGGAGAATTTAGACGAAAAACTTTAGACTCCACCTTCTCATGGAGTTAATATGGGTGAACGATCCCAGATGTGTGAGCCGTACTTCATAAAAAGCAAGAATCTGGAGTGGAGTGAAGAAATTCTGAAGGCACCTTAGAACACCTTACTACTTAGAAGTTTGTTTAGGAAGAGAGGAAATATGATCTTTCCAAGAAAGATCACTAGAACAAGAAACACCAAGAACATTAAGGAGAGATGAAGGTTTGAGTTGTGTGTTTTCGAAGTTGTGTGGAAGGTTGTCGAGTAGAGAGGCTGAAGAATTAAGTTTTGGTGGCATTGAAAACGACCATGTTTTCTTTGCCCCAATTTGAAATACGAAATAGATCAGAAATAAGTTTCTTTAAGGCTACCTTCCTTGCGTCTATTAACTGCTGTTGGGAGGGGTGCCTTTCAAATTGCCGATTGAGTCATCGGCATAGGAGTGGATGGGAGATAAAGTAATAGAGAGAAGGTTATTAATGAAATCCAGAAAAAGTATTGGGGATATGACAGATCCTTGAGGAACACCACTATTAAAAGATTTAAAGGAAGAACGATGTCCTTCTACAACAGCTGCTATAGAAAGACCGGAAAGAAAATCAGAGAGAAAGCCCAAAAAGAAGGATAGATTCCGGAATATGGAAGTTTGGAAATCAAAAATTTGTGCCAACCTCTATCGAAAGCTTTCGATATGTCCAGCGTGACAACAAAAGATTCACCGAAATGACAAAGAGAGGAGGACCAAAAGTCAGAGAGAAGGGTTAAGAAGATTATCAGTAAAGCGTTGTTTGCAAAGCCATACTGGCGATCAGAGATAAGATTAGAAGAATTGAGATGTTTACAAATCTTCTTGTTAAGAATAGATTCGAAAACTGGAGAAAGAAAAAGAGGATAAAAAAATGGGACGTTAGTTTGAGGGTTGAGAGAGGTTCCAGTTCAGCATAAGCTGAATGAGCGCACGTTTCCAAGTGGTTGAAGAGCTCGGAAGCACAAGTTTTGAGAACCACAGAAAGGATACCATCAGGAGTGTACGCTTTCTTAGACTTAAGCTCAGAGGGAGCAGAAATGACGCCTTTAGAAGAAATGACAATTTTAGGCATAAATGAGTTGGAGAAGGTTGAAGGAGGAAGAACAGCTACGGAATCTTCAAAGGTTGAATTAGAGGCAAAAGTTTGAGCGAAGGGTTCAGTTTTTTTGAGGAAAGGAGGTAAAGAGGAAGAAGCAAAGTTAGAATTGACATTTTTTTTGCAAAATGCCAGAAAGGACGTGAGTAGGAAAAAAAAGAGATTGCATTTTAAATGGATAAATTAGTTTTTGGTATTACGGAGAATAGATTTTGCGCTATCCCGGGATGAAATATAGTTGCATGAGTTTCTGGAGTATGAAGACGACGTTAGTCCCTGTAGGTAGCATCCCTGTATCTTATTGCACTAGAACAAGCAGAATTAATCCAAGGTTTGTTAGGTTTTGTAGAAGGGAAAGAATATTGAATGTATGCCTCCATGCCAGAGAGAATCACCTTTTATGCGCTCTTCACACTCAAGAGGGAACCATCCCACGGAAATTGTAATCTTTCCATGGAAAATCAGGAAAGCACAACCGCAAATCAGACCAGTTAGTAGCACCGAAATGATAGAAACTTCACTTCGCCGAAGGCGGGATCTATTTTTGCGGAAGACTTGAAGAGACAGAACAAGATTCAGTGATGAGTTGATCGGATGAACACAGAGGAGGATAGAGATTACCACTGTAAGGAGAAGGATAAGAAGTTAGGAAACGATCAAGTATGTTGGGTTCATCACCAAGGCAGTTAAGGAAACGAGTAGGAAGATATACAAATTGCTCAAGTTTGCTCTGGATAGAAAATTGGTATGCGAGTTCACCAGCTGGATCATGAGAACTACATGAAAGCCATTGGCAGTGGTGAAAACTGAAATCACCTAAAATGATGGTTTCATAGAAAGGAGAAGAAGAAATAGTGTGTTCTATTTGAGCTAAGATAGTCGAAAATATTTTTTAGTCTGTAGATTTAAGAAATAGGTAAGCAGAACAAATGAATTTAGTTGTAGAGTTGAAAGAAAGTTTAAGCCATAAAGTAGAGAATTCAGAAGACTCCAAATAAGATACACGAGAACAGACAACATCGCTGCGTACATATGCGCAAAATCCGCCTTTGACTGAAAATTGAGGATAAAGACAGGAGGAGGAAACAGTAGGGTTTGATGTCGGAGCATTCAAACACCTGAATTTCAGTTAAGAACAAGAGATGAGGTCTAGATGGAGAGAGGTAGTGTTCGACAAAGTGGAGATTAGAAAAAAGACAGCGAATGTTGCAGAAATTAATGAAAAGAAGAAGACCGTGCACCAGTGCAAGTCGGCATAGAGGTCTTGGTGGCACCAACCCCATCACCGGAGGCCATCAACTCACAAGTGGTGATGGAGGGGGTGTGATTGATGAAGGGCGTAAATATATATATATATATATATATATATATATATATATATATATATATATATATATATATATATATATATATATATATATATATATATATATATATATATATATATATATATATATATATATATATATATATATATATATATATATATATATATATATATATATATATATATATATATATATATATATATATATATATATATATATATATATATATATATATATATATATATATATATATATATATATATATATATATATATATATAATATATATATATATATATATATATATATATATATATATATATATATATATATATATATATATAATATATATATATATATATATATATATATATATATATATATATATATATATATATATATATATATATATATATATATATATATATATATATATATATATATATATATATATATTAGGGTTATGACATTTTTAAATCCCAGTTTTCCTGTGTCATAAATATAATATAAATTTATTTAATATTATATTTAAGGATATATATATATATATATATATATATATATATATATATATATATATATATATATATATATATATATATATATATATATATATATATATATATATATATATATATATATATATATATATATATATATATATATATATATAT
>SEYY01007580.1:55000-67596 GCA_009176605.1 Armadillidium nasatum
GTTTTCAATGCCTCAAAAACTCAATTCCTCAATCTTTCTACTCGACACAATCTTCCACACAATTAGGACATCTTCTTCGAAAACACTCAACTCAAACCTTCATCTGTCTTCAATATTCTCTATATTTCTTTTTCTCGTGAACTTTCTTGGAAAGAAAGCTTCTAAGAGGTTGGGAGTTCTGAGGCGACTTCGTGGTTGCTTGCTCTTTATAAGGGTGTTGTTCGACCCTTTATGGAGTACGCCTCACACATCTAGAGTGGTTCCACACATACAGCTCTTCTCGAAAAGGTGGAGTCTAGGGCTTTTCGTCTTATCACCTTTCCTGCTATTACCAAATCTCTCCAATCTCTTTCTTCCCGTCGAATTGTTGCGTCACTCTCTTCATAGTATCGCTATTACAACGGACACCGCTCTTCTGAACTCTCACATCGCATACCTCCTCCATTGAGAAGGGCTCATACGACACGACTTTCTACACAGTCTCATCCTTTCTCTGTCCAACTTTCCGACATCAGACTTAACAGCTATGCTCAATCTTACACGTACTCTACTAGTAAAGTCTGAAACACACTCCCTTTATCTGTTTTCCCTACTTCCTTTGAATTGAACACTTATAAATGCCGTGTCTCGGGTCATGTCAGCCATTAGCGAACAGATTTCCGACAGTTCCCCAACTCTGGTGGATATTGGCAGGAATCCGGCCTTTATTCACCAGAGGAGATAATATATATATATATATATATATATATAATATATATATATATATATATATATATATATATATATATATATTTATATATATATATATATATATATATATATTGTGAATTCCTCATGGTTTTTTCTATCTCCTACTTTATTCTCACTTTTCATCAATATATATATATATATATATATATATATATATATATATATATATATATATATATATATATATATAATATATATATATATATATATATATATATATATATATATATATATATATATATATAACAGTTAAAAATAAGTATCGGTATCGGGTATCGGTATCGGTAATCGGCTAATTTTTAGGTATCGGTATCGGTATCGGTAAAAATTTTGGTATCGCTCCATCCCTAATACATATATATATATATATATATATATATATATATATATATATATATATATATATATATATATATATATATATATATATATATATATATATATATATATATATATATATATATATATATATTATATATATATATATATATATATATATATATATATATATATATATATATATATATATATATTATATATATATATATATATATATATATATATATATATATATATATATATATATATATATATATATATATATATAATATATATAATATATATATATATATATATATATATATATATATATATATATATATATATATATATGCGAATTGTAGATCAAGAGTGAGGGTGAAGAGAGAACTATCGGATTGGTTTAGCATAGGAGTGGGATTGAGACAATGGTTTGTAATATCTCCATGTTATTTAGTCTATTGATGAATGGTTTACTTAGAAAAATGGAGAGAGAAGGGAAGAGTATTATGTTGAGAAATATGGAGGGTGAATGTGAAGTCAATGTTTTACTTTTTGCAGATGATGCGGCATGTGTTGGTGGCAGAATCTGGAGAAAAGATGAGAATACTTGTGAGAGAGTTTGAAGGGAAATGTGCAAACAAGAGATTGAAATTCAATCCAGCGAATAATAAAGTTATGAGGATTAGAGGTGGGGGTGAGGAAATATGGAGGGAGGAATTGGTTTGTAGAAGTGTGAGAATGGAAACTTGAGGAGGTGAATGAATTCAAATATCTAGTAATGTTGGGTGGAAGGTAAGGGTGGGACGGAAAAAGGAATAAAGAACAGAGTGGTAGAAGGAATGAAATTATTGGGGGGCTTAAGAAAAGTATGGAAGAAAGGAAAAATTTCGAAAGAAATAAAGATAAGAATGTTTGAATGTATGTGTTCATCTTCTGTATTGTATGTGTGTGAAACATAGACGATAAGTGCTCGGTCGAGAAAAAGTTTCAATGTCTTTGAGATGAAAGATTTGAGAGCGATATATAAATTGAGAAGGATTGAAAGGATTAGAAATGAAAGAATGAGGGAGATGTGTAAATGGAAGAAGGGTGTAATTGATAGAGAGGAGGAGGATGTGCTAAAATGGTTTGAACATATGTGAAGAATGTAAGAGAACAAAATGGTTGGCAAGGTGCGTAGATCCGATGTAGATAGGGGAAAGGTAGGGGGAGGGGAAGGCCGAAGTGGAGATAGATGGATGGAGTGAGAGTGATTTTGATGGAAGGAATTTGAGTTTAGACGAGGGTAGAAGATTTGTGGAGACAGAGATGGAGGGAGGTGGTGAAAGCGTTGAAAGGTAAGAATAGTTATGTTTGTAAGCAAATTGTGGCGGTCACCACCTCACGAAAGTGGGAAAGGTGATAGTGAAATATATATATATATATATATATATATATATATATATATATATATATATATATATATATATATATATATATATATATATATATATATATATATATATATATATATATATATATATATATATATATAACATCCGCATCCGCATCCTCATCAAAAATTAACATCTGCATCCGCATCCGAACTTTTCGAAAATTCAACAACATCCGCATCCGCACTTTCAAAAATTCAACATCCGCATCCGCATCCGTATTCGCACCTCTCCAAAATTCCACTTCCGCATCCGCATCCCCAAATTTGAAAATATGACATCCGATCCATCATATATATATATATATATATATATATATATATATATATATATATATATATATATATATATATATATATATATATATATATATATATATATATATATAATATATATTATTTTTTTACAGAAACGCCACCACTCACGGGCAGAGCCCTTTTCATGGAGGGGGCACACACAGAGGAAGAAAACTCTCTAACATATCCAACGCACATCCTTCAGGTGGGCACAGACGGAAGCCTTGAAGAGTGGAAGATTAAATGCAGGAGGAAAAATAGACGATGGTAAAGAGTTGCACAGAATAGAGGTGGCTGGAAAGAAGGAGGCACCACAACGAGCTAGCATGGGGTTTCCCACTTCCACACAAAATTGGTGCGAAAGCAGGGCACCCCCAGTGCAACGAAGACGACGCAACGGTGGAGGAATGCGAGAGGTCAATTCCCTCGAGCACCTGCCATTGTAGTACCTGTAGAAAAGAGATAGTGCGTCAACGTCACGTCGCAGAGATAGGGGATCAAGAGAGTTTCAAAGTATATAGGGGACAGTGTATTAATCTTTCAGCTTTAGACTCAACCCTATCCAGAAGAGAGGAGGAGCCGGAGCCCCCCCAAATGTGAGAACAGTACTCCATACAAGGGCGGACAAGGAGTATTTGGAGTATCTGCTCAGAAGAAAAAAATTCTCGCAACCTGAACAGAATTCCCAGCTTCTTAGAGGCCGCTTTAGCAACCATTGTGATATGAGGTTTCCAAGACAGTTTGTTGTTTATGTTAAGACCAAGAATGTTGATGCTAATATATATAAAACTATATATATATATATATATATATATATATATATATATATATATATATATATATATATATATATATATATATATATATATATTATATATAATATATATATATATATATATATATATATATATATATATATATATATAGTATGCGGACAGGGACCGACCGTGGCTGGAATTTTGCCGGGGCCGGGGTTCTGGTCGGGGTTGCCTAAAATTCGTAAAGAGGTCAAAAGTACTAAAATATTAGCTTAAAAAAATTAAATATAAATTTAATTGAGGTTTATTTAATTATAAGGAAGGAGTAGAATGGCCAACATTTACTTATTCACTTAAATTAATGATTATATGCATTTTCAAAAATAAAAATCAGAAAATTACAGATTTTGTGTAATAAAAGTTAAAAAAAAAAAAAAAAAAAAAGTACAAAAATTTGAAATTTTTTTTTTCTGATTCACAATAGTGATTTAATAGGTTTACCTAGATAAGACCCTAAAATAAAGTTTGAAAAAATGTAAGATATAAAATTATCAATATACCCTGTATTTATTCATATTATTGTCATTTTATTGCTATGCATCAAACTTGGATCATTTAGCTACATTGTTTCAAAATTATTATTTTATTTAGATTTTCAGTCAATATGGCTAAAAGATCACCTTCAGCAATATGTGAGTACTTTACAATGTTTCAGATAGGCTCGAAATAGTTAAATGTAACATATGCAGTCAGGAAATTTGAAGAGGACCTCCTGGTGCTACAAGTAAAAAAATTTCAACTAAATCTTTATAGGGATCTAAAATCAAAACACAAAGATGAACATTCACTAGCAGATAAGAAGCGTTCAAAAGAAACAGAAAAGAAAAAGAAAATATTGGAAAAAAACAAGAAAAAAATCTTAATTTTCTTATATTTTCTTTGAAATTTTTTTTTATTATCTCCGTTATTGAGCTGTAATTTTCAGGGTATATGAATTTATTCTCGAAGTTCTAAGTTGATTTCGAGCATTTTTCTGAGTCTATAACGGTTTGAAAGTTATTTAGACCCAAATTTGAAAAAAATGAATAGCGGGGTCAAACCACTGGTCCACATGAGTTGAAAATTTAACTGAATAACCTTAGCCCCAATTTCTTGCATTAGTGAGAACAGATTTTTGATATCACGTCTAGAAAAAAAGTCATAAGCACTTGAAAAATCATTGGCAAAAATCATGCCCTTCCGGAGAAAAAAAATTAGTTTAAAAAAAAGCTACCTACAAATTCTTTTTTTTAAAATTGTTTACAGGAGGGACAGGGCTACAACTTATTTAGTTCATTATTAAATGCTATTTGTTTGAAGCGAGATATAGCCTCTCAAACTTAAGGAATTTTTGAAATTTGGTCAAAAATATACCTTTTTTGAGAGGCTATATCTCGAAACCAACGAATCGTATCGAAAAAAGTATAGAGAGGAATTTATAGCCCTATCCCTCCTCTATACACCCACCAAAAATAAGAAATATTATAGATGTAAGTTTTTTTTTTTAAATTTTTGTCCGAAAAGGTATTTAAAAAAAAAAGTTGGTCAGATTTGGGCTTATTTTATTTCTCTAACTCTGGAAACAAAATATTGCTAAAAGCTGTTGTAGCCAATAGAATTCTGAATATATATTCCAAATTTCAGATCATTCCAAAAAGTGGTTTAGCCCGAGCATTCATTTCAAAAAAACAAACTTTTAAACAGTTATAGACTCAGAAAACGATAGAAATGGACTTTTTTTCACCGGGAAAAAGCTATATACACTGAAAATTTCAGGAGAATCGACTGAAAATTAAAAAAAGTTTGAAATTGGACTGTCCCTTTAATAAGTATAATTTGCCATTTTAACCCCGGCAGGCAAATCCCGGTTTTTCCTGATTTTTAGCCGCGGCAGGGGCTGGGGCAGGGGCTGGGGCCGGGGTCGGTAAAAATGGCAGGGGTTTGCCGAGGCCGGGGCCGGAGTCGGTCCATATATATATATATATATATATATATATATATATATATATATATATATAATATATATATATATATATATATATATATATATATATATATATATATATATATATATATATATTATATATATATATAGGAGCAATACAAGATGCAACCTTGAATTTCAAACATATCTCTTGGATTTTGGGTGGATGTCCCTTGGTTGGCTTTTGTCTGTGGCTTTTGATGCCTTGTGCAGAAAGATTTGATAGAAAATTGGATCGAAATCGAAAAGAAAACCACAAACAAAAAGAAGCTCAAGATCGTTCATTTTTGGCCCGTCGTAAAAGTATAGAATCGTAAATGAATTTCCTTTATATTGTAATTAATATTTAGATAAAATATTTCTCACTATTGATATTGTAATATAGAAGTAATTTTTCAAGTGTTAATCGTTTAGCTAAATTTTTACGTGGTTAACTTTTAAGAAATAATTAAAGTCCTGTTATAATTACGAAATTTTTATGTAAAAATAAAATTATATTAAAAATGTATTTCAGTTTGCATTTTGAATTTATTTAAGTCATTGCTGATTGCTTTACTATTTAAAAAAAAAAAAAGTTATATTTATTATTTCATGCATTCAGCAATTTACTTTCTTACTATAAACTTCAAAGCTTGACTGTAGAACCAAAGTCTGGAATTGTTGGATTGGTATATTTTTGAGGTGATTGAAATCTAGATCGCAGTTGGTCTATGGTTTGAAAATCTTGTGGAATTGAAATCGGGTTTTAAAATCTGCTGAAATTTGTGTCTCAACAGAAGTTTGTAGATTCGAATTTACATCAACTCTAGTTTCACTTTTTACTGAAGTATAATCCACCCAACCGTCATGAGAATCGAAAGCTCGTAATATATATATATATATATATATATATATATATATATATATATATATATATATATATATATATATATATATATATATATATATATATATATATATATATATATATATATATATATATATAATATATATATATATAAGTTTATTATCGGGCAATTTATAGAGCCAAAGTACACAAGGACTTCATTTTGAAAAGCAATCTTTCGTTGTGTGGAACAAAGGTATTCCAGAGCATTGAGAGTGCATGGATACCTCTAGCAAAGAAATCTTCCTGGGTTGACTGTAGCCACTTGTGCATCTTCTGATTCACATCCTCGATGAACTTAAAATACTTGTCTCCCATCGACTGAAACCTCTTTGAGCTGTTCAAAGATAAGAAAATTACCATAGATGTGGTTTGGTGAATGTCCTCGATCTGGAAGGTTTTCAAAAATAGATCTTAAATGGTTGCATCAGTGGTACAGGCATTAAAGGAGTTAGCATCGCCATGTTGCAAAATAATACCTGTACTAAAAAGTCAACGGGGTTTTGACATGACTGCAGTATGGAATTGATTAATGACAACGTAATCTTGCAATGCTCTGGAACCGGATGGGCGCACAAAATCTTCCAAGAATTTAATCTATATCACAATGCTGCATCTTAACAACATGACGAGAACAAGACTCCTTTGCCGGGATATATATATATATATATATATATATATATATATATATATATATATATATATATATATATATATATATATATATATATATATATATATATATATATATATATATATATATATATATATATATATATATCCTGCAAAAAGGTAAAGTAATGAGGATTCGAGGTGGGGATGAGGTGATGAGAGGGGAGGAATGTACGGGTGTAGAGGTCGAGGGAGAGGACTTGGAGGAGGTGGAAGAATCAAATATCTGGGAATATTGGCTGAGGGAAATGGGGAAATAAAAAAAGAATTAAAGAATAGATTGGTGGAATAAATGAAAGTGGAACAAAGGGAAATATGGAAAGGTAAAATATCGAAGGAAATTATGGTGCAAATGAGTGAGTGTATGTGTTTGCCATCTGTAATGTATGGGTGTGAAACATGGATGATGAATGCTTCGGTAAGGAAAAATTTATTTAAGTCTAAGTTAATATCTTTACTATTTAAAAAAAAAAAGTTTTTTTTATCCTTTCATGTTTTCAGTAATTTACTTTGGGAAGGGTATATAGAAGATTAGAAACAAGAGAATATGGGAGATGTATGGATGGAGAAGGAGAATGGTGGATAGAGCAGAGGATGGGTGTCCTAAGATTGTTTGGATATGTGTGTAGAATGGACGAAGACAGGATGGTGTGCAGAGTGCTTAAATCCGAGGTTGAGGGAGAGAAAAGTCAGTGTGGAGATGAATGGATGGAGTGAAGGAGACTTTTTTTTGGGGGGAGGGGGTTTGAGTTTGAACGAGGGCAAAAGAACTGCGGTAGGTGTGTGTGATGAGTAGGTGATGTGAAAGGTGAGGTGAAAGGTAAGGTGTGTGTGATGAAATTATGGCGGGCACCAACCCATGAGAGTGGGAAAAGGAGAAAGCGAAATTATATATATATAATATATATATATATATATATATAATATATATATATATATATATATATATATATATATATATATATATATATATATATATATATATATATATATAATATAAATATAAATATAAATATAAATATAAATATAAATATAAATATATATAATATATATATTATATATATATATATATATATATATATATATATATATATATATATATATATATATATATATATAATATATATATATATATATATATATATAAATATAATATAAATATAAATATAAATATAAATATAAATATAATATATATATATATATATATATATATATATATATATATATATATATATATATATATATATATATATATATATATATATATATATATATATATATATATACGGGGGAGGGAAGTAGCGCTCCCGAAGCGATGAGATTACCCCTGTTGGGTATACGGGATGTTAAAGGTACTCCTATCTCATCCCGGTGCCCAATGGTTCGCTCCCTTTCGCGCTCACCTTCTATCTACACGGAGTGGCTCTCCTTTACATACATAAAACATTTCTAACACATCTTAAAAATAATTAAAATAAAATCAAAAATGGCGTCAACTTCGGTAGCCTCGGAGAAGCCACGGGGGGCGGCTTCCAAAAATAGCCCCTCATCCACCCCTTCCCCCATCACCACTTGGGAGTTGGTGGCCTCCGGTGATGGGGTTGGTGCCACCAGGACTCGGCCGCCGGCTTGTCATGATGCACGGTCTATTTTTTTCATTAATTTCTGCAACATTCGCGGTCTGCAACTCTAATTTCCACTTTGTTGAACATCACCTCTTATTCTTGACCGAAACTCAGATGTTTGAGCGTTCTGATAGCAAACCATATTCTGTTTCCTCCTACTGTCTCTATCCTCAATTTTCAGCCAAAGGCGGTTGTTGTGCATATGTGCGCAACGATGTCGTTTGTTCTCGTGTCTCTAATTTGGAGTCTTCCGAATTTTCCACCTTATGGCTTAGGCTCTCTTGCCACTCTACGACTAAATTCATTTGTTCAGTTTATTTATCTCCTAATTCTACTGACTATGCTAAATTCTTCGACTATTTAAACTCCAAAATAGAGCACATTCTCTCTTCTTCTCCTTTCTCTGAAATCATCATATTAGGTGATTTCAATGTTCACCACCGCCAATGGCTTTCTTCTAGTTCTCATGATACAGCTGGTGAACGTGCCTTCCTTTTCGCTATCCAAAACGACCTTGAGCAGTTGGTGCAGCTCCCTACTCGTATCCCTGATCGTCTTGGAGATGAACCCAACGTTCTAGACCTTTTTCCTAACTTCTAATCCTTCTCCTTATACTGTTAAACTCTTTCCTCCTCTGGGTTCCTCCGATCATCTTCTTATCTCTGTATCCTCTCCTATCTCTTCAAGTCTTCCGCAGGAAAGACCCCCTTCTACGGAAAGGAAACGCTTGTGGCACTTCGGTGCCGCAAGCTGGTCGGACTTGCGGTCGTACTTCTTTGATTTCCCGTGGAATGATTATTGCTTCCGTGGGAGGGGTCCCTCGGAGTGTGCAGAACGCATTACCGAGGTGATTCTCTCTGGCATGGAGGCATACATTCCATATTCTTTCCCTTCTACTAAACCTAACAAACCTTGGTTTAACTCTGCTTGTTCTCGTGCTATCCGCCGCAGGGATGCTGCCTTCAAGGATTTCCGTCGTCTTCAAACTCCTGAAACTCACGCTACTTATATTTCATCCCGGAATCGTGCAAAATCTATCCTTCGTAACACTAAAAACTCCTTTCTCCGTAAAAAATGCAATAATCTTTCTGGTTCCTCTTCTTCACGTTCTTTCTGGCATTTTGCAAAAAATGTCAACTCTAACTTTGCTTCTTCCTCTTTCCCTCCTTTAAATCTTCCGACGGCACAACTGCTGTTTTACCTTCTTCTAAAGCTGAACTCTTTGCTCAAACTTTTGCCTAATTCAACCTTAGACGATTCCGAGTATTCCTCCTCCTTCAACCCCCTCTAACTCAATTATGCCTAAAATTAGAATTTCTTCTAAAGATGTCATTTCTGCTCTCTCTGAGCTTAATACTAAGAAGGCGTACGGTCCTGATGGTATTCCTCCTGTGGTTCTCAAAACTTGTGCTTCCGAGCTTGCACCCTGCCTCGGTAAACTATTTCGTCTTTGTCTATCTACTTCAACCTTCCCTTCTTGCTGGAAACGTGCGCTCATTCAACCTGTGCCGAAGAAGGGGGACCCCTCTCAACCCTCCAACTACCGTCCTATTTCTTTGACCTCCGTTCTCTCTAAAGTTTTCGAATCTATCCTTAACAGGAAGATTTGGAAGCATCTCAATTCTTCTAATCTTATCTCTGATCGCCAGTATGGCTTTCGTAAGAAACGCTCTACAGGTGATCTTCTTTCCCTTCTCTCTGAATCTTGGTCCTCCGCTATTCGGCATTTCGGTGAATCTTTTGCTGTCGCGCTGGACATATCGAAAGCCTTCGATAGAGTCTGGCACAAAGCTTTGATTTCTAAACTTCCCTCCTTCGGTTTCTATCCTTCTCTCTGTGATCTTCTCGCTAATTTCCTTTCCGGTCGTTCTATAGCAACTGTTGTAGACGGCCACCGTTCATCCCTTAAATCTATTAATAGTGGTGTTCCTCAGAGTTCTGTACTATCACCAACACTTTTTCTACTCTTCATTAATGACCTTCTCTCCATCACCTCATCTCCTATCCACTCCTATGCTGATGACTCCACCCTTCATTATTCCTTCCATTTTGAAAAACGTCCCACCCAACAGCAGTTGATAGACTCGAGAAGGGTAGCCTTGGAGCGACTAACCTCTGATCTTTCCCGTATTTCAAATTGGGGCAGAGAAAACATGGTTGTTTTCAATGCCTCAAAAACTCAGTTCTTCCATCTCTCCACTCGACACAATCTTCCACACAACTATGATATCTTCTTCGAAAACACACAACTCAAGCCTTCATCTGTCCTTAATATTCTGGTGTTTCTTTTTCTCGTGATCTTTCTTGAAAGATCACATTACTTCTCTTTCTAAACAAGCTTCTAAGAGGTTGGGTGTTCTGTGGCGCCTTCAGAATTACTTCACGCCACCCCAGTTGCTTGCTCTGTATAGGGGTGTTGTTCGTCCCTGTATGGAGTATGCTTCGCACATCTGGGGTGGTTCCACACATACAGCTCTCTTAGAGAAGGTGGAGTCAAGGGCATTTCGTCTCATCAACTCTCCTACTCTTACTAACTCTCTTCAATCTCTTTCTGCCCGTCGAATTGTTGCGTCACTCTCTCTTTACTATCGCTATTACAACAGACACTGCTCTTCTGAACTCTCTCGTTGCATACCTCCTCCATTGAGAAGAGCTCGTGCGACACGCCTTTCTACACATTCTCATCCTTTCTCTGTCCAACTCTCCGACCCCAGACTTAACCGCTATGCTCAATCTTCATATACTCACTGGTAAAGTCTGGAACACACTCTTCATCTGTTTCCCAACTTCCTTTGACTTGCATACTTTCAAACGCCGTGTGTCTGGACACGTCGGCCACCATCGACCAAGATTATAGACCTTTCCCAACTCCGGTGGAATTTGGTAGGCCTCCTGGCCTTTGCCCACCGGAGGAGACATAAAATAAATATATATATATATATATATATATATATATATATATATAATTATATATATATATATATATATTATATATATATATATATATATATATATATATATATATATATATATATATATATATATATACATATATATATATATATATATTATATATATATATATATATATATATATATATATATATATATAATATATATATATATCAGAGGTGGGCGCGCAAATTTTAAAATTTAGAGCGCAAACTCAAAAGCGCAAATTTTAAAAACTGTCCGCAATGCAAAAGCGCACATTTTTCAAAAATTTAGTCCGCAAATGCAAAGCGCACATGTCGCAAAAAAAAAAATTTTAAAGCGCAAATTTTGGAGCAAAAAAAAAAAAAAAAAAAAAAAAAAAAGATGTAAAATGATTTTAAATTTATTTGATAAATGCAAATAATAAATAAAAAATGAGAAGATTTATTATTATTTATTCAGCAATCTATGATCTCTTCCTCCTCGTTGCTCTCCTCTTGCATTCTGAAAGGTTCATATTCCCTTTTTAAAGATAAATTTTTCAAAAATTGCTGCAATTGCTGCCTCTTTGGTCTTAGAATTCAGAGCCTTGACTAAACAACCTCTCCACGGCCGCTGAGCTGGGTAATGGGGTATTATACTTCATAAACAAGTCCACCCAGACCTCTTGGTATTCACATGGAAAAAGGTTCCTAGTGAGAGGGGTATTGTGGTGAACATCTACTGCATCCCAGCTATCTAAAGGTTTGCCGCAACTTTCCTCCAGAGGTGTCTGCTGGATATAGGGGCCTTCAGTTTCTGAAATTTTAGAATGATACAAGAACTAAAATCTTTTTTAGTTTCATTTTAAATTATGTCATATATATATATATATATATATATATATATATATATATATA
>SEYY01007581.1:0-2500 GCA_009176605.1 Armadillidium nasatum
ATATATATGGTGAGTCGTTGTTGTAGTTAAACTGTTTTTCATTACCCACCACGTTATGTAGAATGATGCTTATGGAATTTGATTTCGTGCCTAGTTTCGTTGATAGTAGGAATCCCAAATTACAATTGCTTCATCTCTATTTCCGGCTACTTCGGACAACCTTTTTACCCTCTAAAGCAGCTTTTCCTCTTACGTTATTAGGGCAAGCTGTATGAAGAAGAGAACCAGAGACCGAACCAATCTTTGTTTCTTATCTCTCTATAATTTATCTTGGATATAAAAATATTTCAGGTAATAATGAAACGACTGTAGAAGTTATACTATTTGGTTGGTTATTCGCAAAGTTATATTTAATTATGTTTACAGTTTTCGTTTCACGAAAATATTATTGATAACTTTAACAATTATTATTATATTTACAAAAATAAACTTTTAAAATAGATGACCATTATATATAATTATTCTTTAATTAAAAAAAAAAAAAAATTTTATATCACTTAAAAAAAAAAAAAAAAAAACTTTTAAAAAAAAAAAAAAAAAAAAAAAAAAAAAAAAAAAAAAATAATATATTATATTATATATATATATATATATATATATATATATATATATATATATATATATATATATATATATATATATATATATATATATATATATATAATATATATATATATATATATATATATATATATATATATATATATATATATATATATATATATATATATATATATATATATATATATATATATATATATATATATATATATATATATATTATATATATACTATATATATATATATATATATATTATATATATATATATATATATATATATATATATATATATATATATATATATATATAATATATATATATATATATATATATAAATATATATATATATTATATATTATTATATATATATATATATATATATAATATATATATATATATATTCGTCAGCCAAATCTTAACACTCAAAATTTGCATCGGATTATTATGTGTTCACATATAATTTCTTTGAATTGCAAACGAATTCATTTTTTGTCGTCAGTTTCCCAAAAAGCCATGTAATCCATCTCTCTCTCTCTCTCTCTCTCTATCTCTATCCTCCCAATTTTCCTACAATTTCAAATGTACAAGAATCCTCATCTTCATATGTCTCGCAATGTTTACATTTAACTTTTATGAAGTTTTGCCAAAATATCAAATACTAAATCTGGAATAAGAAATTCAGATGAATTTCGAATTTGTTTGCATTGGTCTTACTCTTCTTATGATGCAAAATTATTCAGTAATTTAAAAACTTTTTTTTCCACCGGAAATTGCAACTCAGAATTCGAACTGACGCTCGTTCTTTTATATGAGGATATGGTTAGATTGTATTGTAAAACTCATTAAAATGTAGTCGGATTTAAATTCTTTGAGGATTTACTATATATATATATATATATATATATATATATATATTATATATATATATATATATATATATATATATATATATATATATATATATATATATATATATATATATATATATATATATATATATATATATAATATATATATATATATATATATATATATATATATATATATATATATATATATATATATATATATATATATATATATATATATATATATATATATATATATATATATATATATATAGAGAGAGAGAGAGAGAGAGAGAGAGAGAGAGAGAGAGAGAGAGAGAGAGAAAGTTTTCTTTTAAAAGTCTTTTTTTTTTTTTTTTTATTTCTGTAAATTTTTATAATTGCAATCTGATTATGTTTCAAAAAAATTAATTAATACGCATTTTTTTATTCCTAAAATTTATTATGTTCATTCACATAAATAGTAAATTAATTCTACCTCAGAAAATCAGTCTTTCTAACTCAGTTTTAGAAACGGTGCTATTCAAATAGGCAAAATTTGCAGAAAAAATTTTTCATTTCAAATTTGATCTACCTAGTAATGATTCTGTATCCTTTAGTAAATAATATACTATCAATATAATACAAGATGATTCAAAACCATTATAACTTTGACTAAATAAGGTTTGCAAGATAATGGCTCAATACAAAAGAAACTTTAGCTTCGAAATATATTTCTACCTTTCAATATTTATCACAACTGCTCTTGGGTTGAGTCATATTTCAGGATGTTTCTTTATAGGTAATATTATCATTATAAGACCTAACATATCTACCATTTGTTTTTCATCAGTTTTCAAATATTAATTGAAATGCAAAGCATGCTTACATTCATTTTTTATGTTAAATGTTTAATTTGTTTGCCATTTGCAGATTACACAATTTAATAGATCTGTATTGAAAACTGTTAAGTAACCATGCAGGATATGTTGTACCTTAAATGCGTTTAAAATTATGTGAAAATCCTATTAAAAGTTTTCATAAAATTTCTTTTCTTTTTCCTCAAAGATACGAATTTTCCGGATACCTTTTATATTAATCCTGAGTATAT
>SEYY01007581.1:10000-12500 GCA_009176605.1 Armadillidium nasatum
GAAAAGCTTTCCGCTCACTTTATTTGCAAAGAAACATTTTTGACACTTTTTTCAATCAAATAATTTCTGCTTCATCGTTAGAAGCCCTTGGGTGTTTTCTTTAGAATGGAAGTGCACAGTCGTCAACAGAAGTTCGTTCCTATTAAGCTGGAAATAAATATTTATATAAAATAGAGATTATTTCAGGTTCAGCCAATCACAGTTCAATTAAGCCCCGCTGAATGTTTTATTTTTTTTTTTTTTTTTTTAAGTTTATGATGATCTTTTTTTTATATAAATATTTATTTCCAGCCTAATAGTAACGAACTTCTGTTGACGACTGTACATTGAATTTTCTTTTATTCAACTAAAACTTCCAAACCAGATTACCTCCTCCTGCTAGTTTGCGATTTGTCGCAAGACGTTGCCTTCATACATTCATACATTCAGAAATTACCTTCTTTATTAAATATTATAAGCTTTAGCTATTCATATTTCATCTCGAAGTCATGCTAAATCCTTTTTGTATCATATTAAAAAATCCTTTCAGTTTCACATACAGAAAACTTTTCTTTTTTTCGTCTCCCTTCTTTTTCAGACATCTCTAAAATGTTCTCTAACGTTGGCTTTCATTTTCTTTTTCCATCCCCTTATATCTTCTTATCGTTTCGCAGATGACTTATCTACTGATGAAGCTTAATTCCTAAAGCTTTTCCTCTAATTAAAGTTCAGATGATTTAATTACGTTTTTCATTCTCTAACTACATCAATTTCTTATAAACCTAGCAATGTGATATTTTGTAAGGATGTGATTTCTTACATTTCTGAACATAATTTTAAAATTTTGTATTTTCAATAATCACTGATAAATTGGTTCCTCGTGGCATATCAAAGTCTGCCCTTCGTTCTGAAAGAAATGTACGCTTAATCAACCAGCGCAGAAAAATTTTCTAAAGTTTTTGAATATATCCTAAATTAAAGAATTGAAAATATTTTAATTCTCTAGTCCTGCATCATATCGATAATATGGCTAAAGTAATTGACATTCGCACTTTTATTCAGATGATCTCACCTTGTATTACCTCCAATTCGAAATGTATCTTTTAACAAATTCAACAAGCTAATATTAGCAGGACATTGGAGATGACATTTGAATTTTCTTGGTTATTAAATTGGGTAAGAGAAATACTCTTCATTTTCACATTCATTAATCTATGTATCAACACTAAGTTGAAAAACTTTCGGAAGTTTACACTTCAAGCCTTCTCTAGTCCTTTAATATGGTGTCTCTTTTTCTCTTTTATTTTCTTGGGAAAAAACAATCGATTCCTAATACTATAAAAGCTTCTATGTAGTTGGTTATTCTAAGGCATCTTCAGAGTATTTTAACAATTCACCAGTCGCTATATATATATATATATATATATATTATATAATATATATATATATATATATATATATATATTATATATATATATATATATATATATATATATATATATATATATATAGAGATGGATCGGATGTCATATTTTCCAATTTGCGGATGCCATACGGATGCGGATGTTGATTTTCGAAAGTGCGGATGCGGATGGGATGCGGATGCGTTTTGAATTTCGAAAAGTTCGGATGCGGATGCGGATGCGGATGGTTAATTTTTGATGAGGATGCGGAGCGGATGTTAATTTTGATGAGGATGCGGATGCGGATGTTAATTATATATATATATATATATATATATATATATATAATATATATTATATATATATATATATATATATATATATATATATATATATATATATATTTTATTTCATTTATCACCTATCCCACTTTCGTGGAGTGGTGCCCGCCACAATTCGCTTTCAAGCATACCTATTCTTACCTTTCAACCACTTTTACCACAGCCCTCCATCTCTCTCTGTCTCCACAAATCTTCTACCCTCGTCTAAACTCAAATTCATTCCATCAAAATCACTCTCACTCCATCCATCCATCTCCACTTCGGCCTTCCCCTCCCCCTACCCTTCCCCTATCTACATCGGATCTACGTACCTTGCCAACCATTCTGTTCTCTTTCATTCTTCACATATGTCCAAACCATTTTAGCACATCCTCGTCCTCTCTATCAATTACACCCTTCTTCCATTTACACATCTCCCTTATTTTTTCATTTCTAATCCTATCAATCCTTCTCAATTTATATATTGCTCTCAAATCTTTCATCTCAAAGACATTGAAACTTTTTCTCGACAGAGCACTTATGGTCTATGTTTCACACACATACAATACAGAAGGTAAACATACATTCAAACGTTCTTATTTTTATTTCTTTCGAAATTTTTCCTTTCTTACATACTTTTCTTAGGCTTACCCCAATACTTTCATTCCTTCTCCCACTCTGTTCTTTATTCCTTTTTCCGTCCCACCCTTACCTTCCACCCAACATTACTAGATATTTGAATTCATTCACCTACTCAAGTTTCCATTCTCCCACTTCTACAAACCAATTCCCCCTCCA
>SEYY01007581.1:22500-40686 GCA_009176605.1 Armadillidium nasatum
ATGTAAATAAATTAGGAAAATTTCACTTATTAGAATGAGTTAAGAATTGGTGTGTCAGTTGTAATTGAATATTTTGTTTTGATCTAGGCATGTTTCTTGTGTACTCTACCAATTACTTGAACTATATATATATATATATATATATATATATATATATATATATATATATATATATATATATATATATATATATATATATATATATATATATATATATATATATATATATATATATATATATAATATATTATATATATATTATATTATATATATATTATATTATATTATATATATTTTTTTTTTTTTTTATATATTTAAATATATATATATATATATATATATATATATATATATATATATATATATATATATATATATATATATATATATATATATATATATATATATATATATATATATATATATATATATATATATATATATATATATATATATATATATATATATATATATATTATATATATATATATATATATATATATATATATATATATATATATATATATATATATATATATATATATATATATATATATATATATATATATATATATATATATATATATATATATATATATATATATATATATATATATATATATATATATATATATATATATATATATATATATATATATATATATATATATATATATATATATATTTCATATTCATAAGTCTACTAATTTACATTTTTTTTAGAAGTTCAAATTTATTTTTTGCTTCATTTCAATCATTTTGTTAATGTTCTATATATAAAAATATATTGCATTATTCATTATTCATTAGTCATTTCACCCATTTATTCATTATTTTAATAAAAAAAACAAATAAACCAAAAAAACCTGGTTTTTATTTTTTTTGGTAAAAATTTGGTTTTTCTTTTTTTTTTTTTTTTAAAACATTGTTTTTCTCCCTGATATATATATATATATATATATAATATATATATATATATATATATATATATATATATATATATATATATATATATATATATATATATATATATATATATATATAAATATATATATATATATATATATATATATATATATATATATATATATATATATATATATATAATATATATATATATATATATATATATATATATATATATATATATATATAATATATCTTCCCCCAGGAAGGACTTTTGTCCTGTCAGTAGGATCTTCCGAGGAAGATCCTTGGGTTTCTATATATATATATATATATATATATATATATATATATATATATATATATATATATATATATATATATATATATATATATATATATATATATATATATATATATATATATATATATATATATATATATATATATATATATATATATATATATATATATATATATATATATATATATATATATATATATATATATATATATATATATATATATATATTAGGGATGGAGCGATACCAAAATTTTTACCGATACCGATACCTAAAAATTTCCCGAAGCCAATACCCGATACCCGATACCTGAAAATATGCCGATACTTGCCGATACTACTACCGATACCGATACTTTACTCCTATACAAATTTTTTGCCGATACCGATACCGATACCGATACCGGTATCGGGAAAATATGCCGATACTTGCCGATACCGATACCGATACCGATACTTCACTCCATCCCTAATATATGTATATATATATATATATATATATATATATATATATATATATATATATATATATATATATATATATATATATATATATATATATATATATATATATATATATATATATATATATATATATATATATATATATATATATATATATATAATATATATATATATATATATATATATATATATATATATATATATATATATATATATATATATATATATATATATATATATATATATATATATATATATATATATATATATATATATATATATATATATATATATATATATATATATATATATATATATATATATATATTATATATATATATATATATATATATATATATACTACAACTACAACTACAACCTCTCCCAGGAAGGGTTTTCACCCTGTCAGTAAACCAGCAGCTTTCTTCAACTGCTCTTAAGAAGTCCTTCTCCTAGAGCCCTCTAAAAGATCATGTTTTTCGGCTCGTTCGTCTCCATGCCGGTCCATGAAGTCTTATCCAGACTCTCAGGTAGGGTTTTTACCCCTTTCAGTAGGACCAGCATCGTTTTCAAACTAACCTCTAAACACTCTCCCCCAATGGTCTTCAAAAGATTGTGCTTCTCCGAGCTATGGCTTCCAATGCTGGTTCTTTAGTAATTACAAGCCATTGACAGAGTAATCACAAGGCCGGATGGCTAATCCTGTCGTCATTTGCATTTATTTCTCTTCACATGGCCCGATCCTGTCGTCGATTTTCAAACCACATGTTTCCAAATTTAAATTCTTAATGTTAATGTTTAATTTTTCATTAAAAGCCGAAAGTCCATTATCTTGAAAGATTTGTTGCTCCTCTATAGATTTTGATATAATTTTATCGAAAATTATTCAATTTATTATTTTTTTTCAATGCAAAAATATTTTCCAAATTCTAATTTTAAAATAAATTTTAGTTATTAGTTTTTTAAAAATTTTGTTCAGTACTATCTTAATGCATAAACCTTCTCTCTTCTTTTCTCTCCTCAATCTTCTTTCTGATTCTTCTCGCTTTTCTTTTCCCATCTACTTTTAGGCACATCTACTCTCGACATATATATATATATATATATATATATATATATATATATATATATATATATATATATATATATATATATATATATATATATATATATATATATATATATATATATATATATATATATATATATATATATATATATATATATATATATATATATATATATATATATATATATATATATATATATATATATATATATATATATATATATATATATATATATATATATATATATATATATATATATATATATATATATATATATATATATATATATATATATATATATATATATATATATATATATATATATATATATATATATATATATATATATATATATATATATATATATATATATATATATATATATATATTATATATATATATATATATATATATATATATATATATATATATATATATATATATATATATATATATATATATATATATATATATATATATATATATATATATATATATATATATATATATAATATATATATATATATATTGACAAAAACTAAATTAAAAAATGTTTTGTAGATTCTTCAGCAAAATAGAAGAAAAATTAAAAAATTTTATTTTAACTTCTTCGTATTTTGTGTGTCCAAAATTGTATTTATGAAAACAAAAGATTTCTGTGGCTGAAGAAGTTCGTTCGTCATTTGGAAAAAAGCCAAAAATTGCGAAGGAAAAAAAAAAAAAAAAAAATTAACAGTTAAAATAAAAAGTTTTTCAAGAATGAAAAAAGAAATCATGAAGATTTTTGAAGATTTATAATTTATAAATATATATATATATATATATATATATATATATATATATATATATATATATATATATATATATATATATATATATATATATATATATATATATATATATATATATATATAATATATATATGAAGGAGAAGTCAAAAGTTATTCTCACTTCCGTCATAACTTTCGTTTGGGTGTTGGGGTTAGCGTTACTATGTTGGAGCAATCGAGAGTTGAAAATTGGAACTCTGATATTCAGATTTTTTTTTTTTTTTATCTTTCCATTGTTAATTTTTTTACTTATAACATAATATTATATATATATATATATATATATATATATATATATATATATATATATATATATATATATATATATATATATATATATATATATATATATATATATATATTATATATATATATATATATATATATATATATATATATATATATATATATATATATATATATATATATATATATATTATATATATATATATATATATATATATATATATATATATATTATATATATATAGTGCACACCAGAAAAGAACATATATCAGAAATTTGATTTCTGTGATCTGAGAGTGTGTCAATGGCTGATATTCTTCGCAGACTATCGATGAAATACGGGGGAAGTAGTAGTGTGCATGAGGAGATCGAAAACCTTATAAATGGCAGGATAAGAGTCAAGCACGAAGTGGGAGCAGGACTCCCATTAGCATCGACAGCTGACAAGAAGACTGAACAAGCTCAACAGAATGCTTCTTTTAAAATTGAAGAATTGCTATCGATGAGTTAGCTTGTTCTTTGCAAATTAGTCAAAGCTCTGCATACCATATCATCTGCAACAAACTTGGATTGCATTAATCGTGTAGATATCTGTAAGCGCCAACTAGCCCACTACAACGACGAACTCGAAGCTTTTATGGAGAGAATAATCACAGGAGAAGAGACCTGTGTTCATAACTTTAGGTCACAATCCAAAAGACAGTTTGGAATGGAATCACCCTTTATCACCAAGAACGAAAAAATTCAAGACAGTCTTCTGCGGGAAAAGTGATAGTAACATTTTTTTTTTATTCAAAAGGTCCTACACTAGAAAACAACTTAGAAAAAGAGTCGACAGTCGACAGTATAGGCTACAAATATATGTTGATCAACAAACTTAAACCAGCAATTCTCAGAACCAAACCCAAAATTAGGCCAACTGTCGTAAAGGGTATTATTGTTGCATGGCAATGCACGTTCACATACGCCCTCCCATACTTTTGAAATCATTTAAAAGTTTTGTTTCGAAGTGATTGAACACCCTTCACATAGCATAGATCAGACTCCTTGTGATTATTACCTCTTTGGATCAAGAGGTTATCGATTTGCAACGGACAAAGGAGTGCAAGAAGCAGTGCACAGTTGGCAGCGCAACAAAAACAAATCTTCTCTGATGAAATAAGAAAGCTAGTGAACCGCTGAATGAAATGCATTGAAAAGCAAGATTATGTTGGGAAAAAGGCAATGGTCAACATTTCTTGTTAATTTGATAAAATTCATAATCAAGAGTGAGAATAATTTTGACTTCCCATATATATATATATATATATATATATATATATATATATATATATATATATATATATATATATATATATATATATATATATATATATATATATATATATATATATATATATATATATATATATATATATATATATATATATATATATATATATATATATATATATATATATATATATATATATATATATATATATATATATATATATATATATATATTAATTATATATATTCATGTTGCCCGGTCAAATAACAATAAAAACATTAAAAAAAACTAGGAAGCAGAAGGAAAATCAAAGCTGTGAGAAAATTTAAAACAATTCTAAATTTAAATTTATGTTGTAGAAAGGAAAATTTACTTTGCAGAAATTTATTTTTTATATTTTAAATATTTCACCAATAAACATATTATTTAAAATTTATATAAAGGCAAAATAAAATAAATAAACAATTAAATAAAAAAAATAAATATAAAAAAATTTTTTTTTTTTTTTTTTTTTTTTTTTAATTTTTATTTTTTTTTATTTTCATTTTCTTTTTCAAATATAGATTGAAAAAGGAAAAAAAAACCCTACATAAAATTCTTTTACGTCTTGATATGGCTTGAAAAAGAACAAATTCAGATCCAGAAAAAGAGTTGCCGTGTCAGCTCTGATAAATCCTTGTATTGGAAAGTGTTATATCTTTCTAAGAGGACAGAACATATTTGTAAAAAAAAATATTTTTATATAATATATGTCTGAAAGACTTTGAGATAGTATGAAAAATTGTGAAATTAAATATATTGTATAAAATAAATCACATTTTAACCAAAAATAAAATAATAAAACAGAATTATATATATATATATATATATATATATATATATATATATATATATATATATATATATATATATATATATATATATATATATATATATATATATATATATATATATATATAATATATATATATATATATATATATATATATATATATATATATATATATATATATATATATATATATATATATATATATATATATATATATATATATATATATATGGCTGGTGTGAGATATCACAACTTTTTCAGTATGTTCTTTTCTTAAAAATGTAATGATTAAAAGAATAACCCTCTCAAAACGTTGGATTTTCAATATCTGCATGCAACATTTTTCAACAGCTAACCATGTGCAAGGAAACCTCTTAGATATTTACTTTGCTTACCCATAAAATATTCCATTTGTAAACCTCCCCACCCAGCAGTCAAAAAAAACATAAATAAATAAAAATAAGTAAATATATATATATATATATATATATATATATATATATATATATATATATATATATATATATATATATATATATATATATATATATATATATATATATATATATATAATATATATATATATATATATATATATATATATATATATATATATATATATATATATATATATATATATATATATATATATATATATATATATATATATATATATATATATATATAATATAATATAATTATATTATATATATATATATATATATATATATATATATATATATATATATATATATATATATATATATATATATTATATATATATATATATATATATATATATATATATATATATATATATATATATATATATATATATATATATATATATATATATATATATATATATATAAAGAGAGAGAGAGAGTACAATTTCATCAGCCAAAATGTCATGTTGGTCTTTGATTGTAATTACAAATATAGCTCAGCTCGACCAGGTAGACCTCACGCTCTTTTGTGAGATTTTTCCTTCAATGTTGAAAACTCAGGCTCCTTCCTGACCTCTTTTTGGAAGCTCAGACCCTACTTCCGTAGGGTGTACCCCACTTATTCAGCTTCTTTCCTGATCCTGTTTTGAGAGTTCAGCCATACCCCGAGTGATATACACCTTCTCCCTCCCCTTCATTCTACCAACATCTCTCCATATTTCGACCTTTTTCCTGGCACCGTTTTGAAGGTTCAGCCACATCCCGGAGGTATGCTTAGCCCCTGACACCTTTTCCCTTCACCCATTAGGGGCTAATGCCGCAGCCCGGCAATTCATTTTTCTCGATCTCTTTCATGACCTCATTTTGAGCGTTTGCAGTTATTCAAGATTTTTCTCTAAGATTATTTTGGTGGCTTAGCCTCTAAGTTTTGGGTACTGCCCCCATCATCCCAAACTAATTCTTAAGCCTAATTGGATGTTCCGGGCCTCACCTTCCTCTTTAGATTTTTCTTCTAAATCATTCCTGAGTTCATAGTCCTACCCTTGCTCCTTTTTTGGTAGGTTTTCTTGATGTGAAAGGAGGTACGTAAAGGTAAAGCCCTTTCGTCTTTTTGATATGGAGAACATCACACGTTTTCAAATTTATCACAGTTATCTTTAGCATAAAATTTCAAATACCTTTTCGATAATCACTTATGACATATTTCAAAACAAAAATAAATATTTGAATTGAAACTTTAAAATTTAAAATAAAGTTGAAATCCAAATCAAAACAAATTAGGAATATATAATTTATGAAACCTAAAAAAAATTAAACTGACAAGCCTAAATAAAACTTAAAGTGAAAACATAAAATTGAAATCCAAAACAAAACAAATTAGGAACAAAAAAAAATTATGAAAACTAAATAAAATTAAGCTGTAAAGTCTAAATAAAACTTAAACTGAAAACATAAAATTAGTGCATACCAGGGAAGAACAAATATCAGTAACACCAAGTAAGAATTACATAAAGGAAAAAACAGCAACCTAGATAAATCCTAAATTACAGGTACGAAATCATATTAAAAATTAAATAAACCTGAACATTACAGTTATGAAACAAGTTAATTAAAAGAAAAACGACAAAGACCTAGGAAAACCTAAAACTACAGTTATGAAATAAGGTCAGAAAAGAATAAAAATTACAAATGAGTTGCTGTTTATGCAATGAGTTATTTAGTAAATTAAGCAATGAGTTGTTATATTAACTTTGGAAATCAACGTCGCATGCATTAAGAAAGCTCAATGCTTTCACGCGTTCATAATATGTTGTATTATTATATAATAAAGTAACTGTTTTACACATTTATGAGCTAAAGGTAAAGGCTGAGACTTAAAACGAAGGAGGAGGTTGCTTGTGAAGTGCAAAGGGTTTGCTTGAAAAGTCCACATGGGAAGATATAAAGATTTTAAAACCGAAAAGATTTGTGAGCATGAAAGTTAAAAAGTTCTGTTGCTCAAAAGGGAAGGTAAGGGGATCTTAAAACGGAAAAGGTGAGAATCCTGAAGCGGAAAAAATTTGGGTTGTGTAAAAGTGAAGAAGTTGAGATGTACAGAAGGGAAGGTATGGGGATCTTAAAATGATAAAAGTTATAGTTCGTGAAACAGAAAAAGATTTTCTGAGTAAAATGATAAAGGTTAGGATCTTAAAGAAAAGTTAAAGGAAAGATAAAAAATATTGAGTTGTGTATGTAAAAAAATATTGAGTTGATGTATGTTTTTGCTTGTGTGTGTGCGTGTGAGTAAGTGAGCTTAGATGGAAAATGACTGAGTCATTATACGCTTTACATATTTTAATGTTTTATTTCATAAAATAACGTTAAAAACGAAAAAAAATAAAAAGGTACAAAATAAAAGATAAAAATAATAAAAATATAAAAAGATTTTTGAAAATAAAAAAAAATGAAAATGAAATGAAATAAAAATAAAAATAAAATTAAAAATTAAACAAGAAATTGAAAAAAGGACAAATAAATAAAAAATTGCTGAAAGTAAAAAAAAAATTTGAAAAAGAAAAAAAAAAATTAAAAAAAAAAAAAAAAAAAAAAAAAAAAAATTTGTTTGGAAGAGAAAAGAAAAGTTACAGATTTATATATATATATATATATATATATATATATATATATATATATATATATATATATATATATATATATATATATATATATATATATATATATATATATATATATATGAGTATGTATGTATGATGTTGTTTGGATATTGTATGTATATGTATGAATATACTTTAAGGTATTCCCTTAAAATAATTAAAGAAAATATGAGTACAAAAGAAAATAATGAATTATTTTAATTTTAAATTTGTGAAGAAAACGGGTATTAGTTTAGAATATATTAAATAATATTGAATAATAATATTTTCATAGTGAAATAAAATGTAAATGCAAAAGAATGAAATGTGGTTTAAAATGTAAAAAATAAATGTTGGGCAAAATGAAAATTTAGAAATTTGAAAAATCGTTCTACATTACTTAAAAGAATAATTTTATTCTTTCATTGGAAAACTTTCTGCGAACAGTGGTAACATCATGAATTTCCATTTTTGAGGATCGGCGATCGAATTCTTCTCCGGCCAAATTTGAAATAAAGAAGGTATTGGCAGCTGGAAGAGGTCATATGTGATTAGCGATTAAGTATTTGAAGGTTTAGGCTAAAGGTGACTGTCATAAATACGAAACCGTTTATGTATAAAAAAATGACGGAAGGGGCTGTTGTGTCACATGCTTCCGTTCAGGAAGCCCTCCAGGAAGGAGAGAGGGTGGGATGTGAGTTGGGGATTGGGTTAGAGTAATCCTCTAAAAGGAGTAGATGAGGTCCAAAACATCTAATAATGCTTAATAATCAGTTTGTTCAACTTGAAGGCTTCGCTACCAAAATAATCTCAATGAAGAAGCCCAAATAAGAGCAAATTCTCAAAATGAAGTCATGAAAAAGATCGAGAAAAATGGGGTGCCTGGCTTCGCCATTAGCCCCTAAGGGGAGAAGAGGAAAGGTTGTAAAGGCTTGAGCATACGTCTCCGAGATGTGGCTAAATCTTTTAAACAGAGACAGGAAAAAGGTTGAAAAATGCGGTGCTGTGGCTACGCCACCAACCCCTCTGCGGGGGAGAGTGGCAGAGGAAGGAGGAGAGAGAGGGTGTATATCCTTCCAGGTGGAACTGAACTCGCAAAACGGAGTCTGGAAAAAGGCTGTAAAAATGGGGTGCTGCGGCTATACCACCCCCTAAGTAGGGGTATACTCCCAGGAAGTAGGACTGAACCTCCAAAAAGGGATAAGGAAGAAGCCTGGGCTATCAATATTGCAGAAAATGGTCTCAGAAAAGAGCGTGAGGTCGGCCAGGTCGAGCTAGATTATCAATTGTAAATGAAGGCCGACATGCCATATATATATATATATATATATATATATATATATATATATATATATATATATATATATATATATATATATATATATATATATATATATATATATATATATATATATATATATATATATATATATATATATATATATATATATATATATATATATATATATATATATATATCATTTATTTCATTGCAGTTGACAGCTATGGAAAAAATTGGTCGGACTGAGAATCAGTTTCAATTGTGTGTTTTCCAAGCGACGTTGACACAAAAGGTTTCCAACATTTCCAACATGAAATATTGAAACCTCGAATTTGAACGACCGAAAGGGAATTTTGCGACAAGAACATAAAAAAGAATGGCAGAAAAATATTAAGCATAGGAAAAGAATTTCAGTCAATAGTCTTTTTGCTTCGGTGACTTCTGCAATTTTTTTTTCGTATCAGAGAAGAGAATGGTAGTATTTTTTTTTATTAAAAATTTTGATTAAATTTTAAATTTCGAGTATATATATATATATATATATATATATATATATATATATATATATATATATATATATATATATATATATATATATATATATATTATATATATATATATATATATATATATATATATATATATATATATATATATATATATATATATATATATATATATATATATATATATATATATATATATATATATATATATTATATGAATCGACCGGGGGCCCCGGCCCCGGTAAAATCAGGTAAAACCGGGGTGCCGGCCGGGGTTAAAATGGCAATTATACAAAAAAATTATTTTTTTTTTAATTTTCAGCGATTTCTGCTGAAACTTTTAGTGTATATAGATTTTTTACGGTAAGAAAAGTCATTTCTAGCGTTTTTCCGAGTCTTATGGTTAAAAGTTTTTATTTTTATTTTTTTTTTTTTTTGTGGAAATTTTACCCTTTCAATAGATGGCGGTGCCAAACACTTTTTAGAATACTGAAAGTTGGATATTTATTCAAATTATATGGGCTACAAACCTCTAATGACTTTTGTTCCCAGAGTTATAGAAAAAATGTTATAAGCCAAAAACTGACCAACTATAGAAAAAAAAATTTTTTTGAACTAAAAAAAACACCTTTTCAGACAAAATTTTTTTAAAAAAAGTACAACTATAACTTTCCATTTGGTGTGTTAGAGGAGGGTGGGCTACAAAACCTCTATGTACTTTATTCGATGAGATTCGTTTTTTTGAGATATAGCTTCAAAAAGTCATTTTTGCCAAATTTCAAATTCCCAAAGTTTGAGAGGCTATATCTCGCTTCAAACAAGGACATTTAAAATGCACTAAATAAAAATTGTTGCCCTGTTCCTCTTCTAAACAATATTCACAAATAAAAAAAATAGTAGGTAGCGTTTTTTTTTTAAATAATTTTTTCCTCCAGAAGGTACGATTTTTGCAATTTTTTTTTCAAGTGCTATAACTTTTTTAGACGTGATATCAAAAATCTATTCCCACATGCAAGAAATTGGGCAAAGGTATTCAGTTAAATTTTTAGCTCATGTGGACAGTGGTTTGACCCGTTATTCATTTTTTTCAACAAATAAGTTTCAAACCGTTATAACTCAAAAAATGCTCGAAATAACTCAGAACTTCGTGAAAATTTCACATACTTTGAAAATTTCAGTCAATCAGTCAAATATTAAAAAAAAATTTCAAACAAAATAAGAAAATTTAGATTTTTCTTTCGTTTTTTGAAGGCTCCTTTTGCTGTGAATGTTCATCTTTGTGTTTTGATTTTAGATATTCAAAAGATTTGGTTTGAAATTTTTTTACTTTTACACCCGGAGGTCTCTTCAATTTCTGATGCAGATGTTACATTTAGCTATTTCGAGCCATCCTAAACATTGTAAGTATTCAAATACTGCAGAAGTGATCTTTTAGCCATATTGACTGAAGTATAAAAATAATAATTTTTCTTAAAAAAAAAAAAAAAAAAAAAAAAAAAAAAAAAAAAAAAAAAATAAAATGTTGTTAATATACAGGTTAAATTATATTTTTATCTTACATTTTTCAAATTTACCTTTGGACCTAGGTAAACGTGTTTAATCAAAATTTTTTTTTTTTTTTAATTTTTGACTTTTTTCAAACTTTTTTTTTTTTTTTTTAATTTTCTGATTTTTTTTTGAGAACATGCATATATCTTAATTTAAGTGATGTTGCCTATTCACTCCTTCCTGACAAATAAATAACTTATATCTAATCTTTTTAACCTAAAATTTCAGTGCTTTTGACCTCTTTACAAATTTTAGGAAACCCGGCCATAACCCCGGCCCGGCCAAATTTGGTGACCCCGGCCCCGCCCCGGCCAATCCAGCCGGTCGGTCCTATTATATTATATAATATAATATATATATAGTATATATTATATTATATTATATATATATTATATATATCAGAGAGAGAGAAAATTGTTTGAAAGATACTTTTATTACCATTTTATATTCTCTAAATCTTCGCTATAACACAAACACACACAAGCACATACACACACACACATTATATATATATATATATATATATATATATATATATATATATATATATATATATATATATATATATATATATATATATTCATATAATAAGAAGAAAGAGATAAAAAATAATACAGATAGAATATATATTTAAAGAATTATTTGAAGGACGTTAAAGAGGATTTGGGATTTAATATTATGAGAATATTTAATATTGTATTTGATATTTATTTTTGAGAAAAATTGGAAAATAAAATCACGTTCCTTCTTAGCATTTCGTAAGGAAGGTTGAGCCTTCCTTTATTTAATAATATATTATATATATATATATATATATATATATATATATATATAATATATATATATATATATATATATAATATATATATATATCCATAGGAGGGTGCTTGGAACCCCTACTTGTACATGGCAATTTTGTTGGGGGCCTGGGTAAGGAGCAACCAAAACAAGGTCAAGCAACGCCAACATGGGCACAACAACTGTTGCGACAAATTAGCAATAATAAGACAGAGAAAAATTTCCGCACGCCAGGACTCGAAACCACTGTCAAAGCGTCGCCGTTAGACAGTGAACATAAGGCTCTTCCACTGAGCTACGCCGCCTTCCCAAGAAGGCATAGTAGAACAGTTTTTCAAGCTTTTATGCTTTGAATCACTGTAGCACTCGGTACCTATTTAAATCCATAGGAGGTTTGGAACCTCTACTGGGGCTACATGGATTTGTTGGGGCTCCTGGTTACAGAACCAACCAAGGTCAAGCTCGCCAAACTGGGCACAACAACTGTTGCGACAAATTTAGCAATTAAGACAGAGAAAAATTTTCCGCACGCCAGGACTCGAACCATTGACAACAGCTCGCCGTTTAGACAGTGAACAAAGGCTCTGTATATCTACAGGTAAAGTCTAAAGCACACTCACTTTATCTGTTTTCCAAACTTCCTTTGAACTGCATATATTCAAACGCACTGTATCTGTACATGTCGGTCTCCATCGACCAGGATAGGGTTTTTCTCAACTCTGGTGGAATTCGGTAGAACTCCAGTCTTTGTTCACCGGAGGAGAAGTGAAAAAAAAGTATACGGTTACTTGAAATGTAAAAAAACAATCCCAAGTATTGATTTTAAACTAATTTATTTCCATTTCTGTATATTAAATTACTTTGCTTTTAAAACCGAAGAAATTTCTTAAAATGAAATGAGAATAATAATAATAATAATAATAATAATAATAATAATAATAATAATAATAATAATATAATAATAATAATATAATAATAATAATAATAATAATAATAATAATATATAATAATAATAATAATAATAATAATAATAATAATAATAATAATAATAATAATAATAAATAATAATAATAATAATAATAATAATAATAATAATAATAATAATAATAATAATAATAATCAAATAATAATCAAATAATAAGGTAATAATAATTATAAAAATAATAATAATAATAATTTTAAAAAACACTAATCTATTAATCTTAAATTTAGAATTTAAATTTTTTTACTATTCAATTTCTCTTTCAAAGTTTATTTCAAGTCTCGAATTAGGAAACATTTAGACAGTACATTAAATCGAACGTATCTGAGAAGATAAAAGCTTTCGTTCATTTGGTTAAAAAAGATATTGGAAAGACTAGTTATATAAAATAATTATCAAAATGGGTTAAGGAAGATATTAGAAAGACAAATTATATAAAATAATTGTCAAAATGGGTTAAGGAAGATATTGGAAAGACAAATTATATAAAATAATTATCTATCAAAATGGGTTAAGAAAGATATTGGAAAGACAAATTATATAAAATAATTATCAAAATGTGGTTAAGGAAGATATTGGAAAGAAAAATTATATAAAATAATTATCAAAATGGGTTAAGGAAGATATTGCAAAGACAAATTATATAAAATAATTATCTAAAATGGGTTAAGAAAGATATTGGAAAAGACTAAATTATATAAAATGGGTTAAGAGGGATTATCTATCTAAATGGGTTAAGAAAGATATTGGAAAGACAAATTATATAAAATAATTATCAAAATGGGTTAAGAAAGATATTGGAAAGACAAACTTATATAAAATAATTATCAAAATGGGTCGTAAAAGATATTTAAGCATTTATTTATTACATTTTATCCACCACTCATGGGTAGACTATGTTTTTGTTGAGTAATTAAGTATTATAAATAAAGGAAGTATACTCACTCAAGTTTAACCTGTAGAGATACCTCAGTTTGGTGGAAGCGAAAATTTTAATTTGAGGAAGGTTAAACACAGAGAGTTGTATAAGTTTATTATTATATTAAATTATATATTATTATATTATTATTATTTATATATATATATATTATTATATATATATTATATTATATTATTATTATTATTATTATTATTATTTATTATTATTATTATTATTATTATTATTATTATTATTATTATTATTATTATTATTATTATTATTATTATTATTTTTATTATTTTTAATTTTTATAATTTTTAATACAATATAAATATATTAATTTTATATTTAAGTTTTAACACAAACTTGAATATGTCCTTATTTATTTTTATTTTACAAGAAAGAATTTATTAATAATGTTTATAAAATAATTTTCATAATATTCATTAAAAATATAATCCCACTAATAATATATATATATATATATATATATATATATATATATATATATATATATATATATATATATATATATATATATATATATATATATATATATATATATATATATATATATATATATATATATATATATATATATATATATATATATATATATATATATATATATATATATATATATATATATATATATATATATATATATATATATATATATATATATATATATATATATATATATATATATATATATATATATATATATATATTATATATATATATATATATATATATATATATATATATATATATATATATATATATATATATAATATATATATATATATATATATATATATATATATATATATATATATATATATATATATATATATATATATATGACGAGAAAAAAAAGTTTTTTAACTCATATTCGGCTTATTTTTATAAGAAATAAGAATAACTCGCTTTAACACTGTAATTTGATAGACACATAATTTTGTAAAATGATATTAGAAGTAAATAATGTTGCCATTATTATGTTTCCATTTTTTTTTTTTCATAAAAAAAAAATTTGATATTCAGATAAATATTTACAGTATAAGAAAATTTATTTATGGAATTTTAGAATTTTAAAATCGTACTTTTGTTGTGTAATTTTATACTTCAATATATATATATATTATATATATATATATATATATATATATATATATATATATATATATATATATATATATATATATATATATTATATATATATATATATATATATATATATATATATATATATATATATACCTTCCTAGATATCATCTCTTATTATTGACCGAAACTAAGGTGCTTTAGCGTTTTGACAGCAGACTCTTTCTGTCTCCACCTACTGTATCTGTACTCAAATTTTAGCCAAAGGCAGATGTTGTACATAGGATCGCAACAATGTTGTCTGTTCTTGTGTCTCTAACTTAGACTATTCCGAATTTTCCACCTTGTGGCTTAAGCTCTCATTGATATTCTAAGACTAAATTCATTTGTGCTACTCCAAAATAGAGGACATTCTCTCTTCTTCTCATTTCTCTGAAATTATCAATTGGTGATTTCAATGTTATCGTAGTTTTCAAACTCCAGAAACTAACGCAATTATATTTCATCCCGGAATCATGCAAAATCAATTCTCCTTAAGGAAAAAAAATTTTCTCGTTGAAATGCAATAATCATTTTGGTTTCTTCTTCATGTCCTTTCTGACATTTTGCCAAAAAAAAAAAAAAAAATGTCAACTCTAACTTTGCTTCTTCCTCTTTCTCTCCTCTAGTATCTTCTAGCGCACAACTGCTATTTTACCTTCTTCTGAAGCTGAACTCTATGCTCAAGCTTTCGCCTCAAATTCAACTTTAGACAATTCTGGTATTATTCCTCCTCCTTCAACCCCTGCAACTCATTTATGCCTAAAATTATAATTTCTACTAAAAACGCCATTTCTGCTCTCTCTCTCTGACCTTATTACTAAGAAGGACTGTCCAGATGGTATTCCTCCTGTGATTCTCAAACTTGTGCTTCCGAGCTTGCACCTTGCCTTGGTAAACTATTTCGTCTTTGTCTTTCTACTTTAGTCTTCCCTTCTTGCTGGAAATGTGCGCTCATTCAGCCTGTGCCGAAGAAGGGGGATCCCTCCCAACCCTCCAACTATGGTCATATTTTTTTATCTCCGTTTTTTTCTAAAGTTTTCGTATCTATCCTTAACAGGAAGATTTGGAAACATCTCAATTCTTCTAATCTTATCTCTGATCGCCAGTATGGCTTTCGTAAGAAACGCTCTACTGGTGATCTTCTTTCCATTCTCTCTGAATCTTGGTCCTCCGCTTTTCGGTATTTCAGTGAATCCTTTGCTGTCGTGCTGGACATATTGAAAGCCTTCGAAAGAGTCTGGCACAAAGCTTTGATTTCTAAATTTCCCACTTTCGGTATCTATCCTTCTCTCTGTGATCTTTTCTCTAATTTCCTTTTTGGTCGTTCTATAGCAGCTGTTGTAGACGGCCACCGTTCTTCCTATAAATCTATTAATAATGGTGTTCCTCATGGCTCTGTTCTATCCACAACACTTTTTCTACTTTTCATTAATGATCTTCTTTCTATTACTTCATCTCCTATCCACTCCTATGCCGATGACTCCACACTTCATTACTCCTTTCAGTTTGAAAGACGTAGATCCCAACAGCAGTTAATAGACTCTACTTTCGCGATATCCCTTTCGTCTTTATTTGCATGGAAAACCTTCTTGTTTTCTCTTCTTCTGAAGAGGAATACGCTTCCCACCTTCGTCAGATCTTCCATCTTCTTTATGAGCATTCTTTACCTTTTACTCTTGAAAAGTACCTCTTCTTCCACTCTTCCTTGGATTTTCTTGACTTTCATGTTTCATCAGCAGGTCTTTCTACTCCTGCTACTAAGCAAACCGATTATGTTTCCCTTCGTCGGCATGGTTTTTATCGCCTGCTTATTCCAAATTTTTCTCACGTATTCTGTTCTCTTATAGACCTTATTAAGGCTTGTCTTACCAAGTCTTCTTCTTTTCCTTGGACTGACGAAGCTCTTCGTCCCTTTGAGGACATGAGGACGCAATATCTTCCTCTTCTGCTCTTCTTTTTGTCCACACTGATGTGACTCACCTTCAGCTGTTTACTGACAT
>SEYY01007582.1:0-2500 GCA_009176605.1 Armadillidium nasatum
CCGTAAACTGTAATTAATTACAGAAAACCTCCTACAAGCGGCAATTTTTTGTGTCCGATCTGGTTAGTGGGCGGGGCGAACAGAGTTTCGTTTTACCAAGACTCGAACTTCCCTTCCTAGAGCGTGGAAATTCTCCGCTTTGTCCACTGAAAATCCTCCGCTTTATCCACTGAGCTAACCGGATCTCCTTATATATATATATATATTATATATATATAATATATATATATATATTACATATATATATATATATATATGGTCAGACTGTAATAGCATCCATCCATAACTCAAAAACTACTAACCTACTAAAAAGATTATAGTTTTGAAATCCGGGTATTTGCAGTAAGAAAATATAAAAAAATTTAAAAAACTTAAAAATATATATATATATATAAAAATGCCGACAACTTGAAAATGAAAATGTTGCAACTGAAAAAATTTGATGGCAGTGCGTGCTTTGAAATGATTCGGTGAGGTCGTCGTTAAATGTACCACTTAAATATTTAAAAAAGAGAAATTTGTCTACGGGGGCTTTCCCCCGTACCCCCCGACCGTGTGATGATAATTGTCGACTACTTTTCCTGTAGACATTTAGGGTATTTCCTATTTTCAAAGTTCTAATAAAAATTTAAAATGACATTGCCAGACGAAAGATTCTGCGCGGTTTAAAAAAGTAAAATTTACTATGTAAAAAATTATTATAAGAATTTACTTTTTTTTCAAATTTTTCTTACCTAAAATCGACAAGGATTAAAAAATATAAATCCTTTTACTAGGATTAGTATTTTTGAGTTATGATGGATGCTAATATACAGTCTGGCAATATATATATATATATAATATATATATATAATATATATATATATATATATTATATATATTATATATATATATATATATATATGGGAAGTGTAAAACGTTAGAGACTGTTGTATAGAAGGCCTTCCATTATATAGTTCATATCTGATATTGCATTCTTCCTCACAACTTGCTCTCTTCGGAATCCCAATATTACACATGCCTTCCTTCGCTTTACCAAATCTGCCTCTCTCTCTCTCTCTCTCTCTCTCTCTCTCTCTCTCTCTCTCTCTCTCTCTCTCTCTCTCTCTTCCAGTGAGTCTTGTATTTCGACTCACATAACTACCATAATTTATAAGTCTTTATGTGTTTGAGTTTCTGTGTATGTTTCTGCCTTAGTGTTGTATGTGTGTATGAGTGTGTTATGCTGTATTTTTTCTGCAGATACATTAGTGTTTCTGAAGCAATTTATATATATATATATAATATATATTATATATATATATATATTATTATATATTTATATATATATATATATATATTATATATTATATATATTATAATTAGTTAGTTAGGTTAGGTTAGGTTTGGTTGTTAGGTTAGGTTATTAGGTTATAGTGATTCTTCGGTTTAATAGGTTAGTTTTCTATAGATACTTTACATTAGGTTAAGTTAGGCTAGATTGAGTGGGATGCAACAAACGGTTTAATAGAATTAATTTGGTAAGTAAATATCAGTAAGGTTGAAATTTTATGTATTTTGAAGTTTTAAATTTGTGGGGGAAATATATATATATATATATATATATATATATATATATATATTATATATATATATATATATATAATATATATATATATATATATATTATAATATAATTAATAATATATTATATATATTGTTATAAATATAACAAAAAAATAATAAAAAATAAATAAAAAAAAATAAATATATAAATATGTTTGCTTCTCATCTGCATTTACATATCCTTTAACAAACATACAAATATTATCCCCTTTCCTCCCCTCCCCCTTTTACCTCACTACGAGTTACCTACCTAATGACGTCATATTTTATATAAAAAAACGTTCGTCAATGTTCTATGGACGTGTTTTTCTATTTATATTATATTGTATTTGTATCTCGGTATTGAATTTGGATCTCGGAAGAGCTTAGTGATTTACTTCTTGGCCAAAGAATAGGAAAAATCATTTGCATTTTAATCTTTTTTTTTTTGGCCAGGTGGCCATTTTTATTGTCGGGTTTTGCCCTTTCCTTTTCATATTTTTTTTATCCTTTTCTTTTTTTTGTTTTTTTTTTTTTTTTTTTTTTTTTTTTTTTTTTTTTTTTTTTATTTATATATATTATATATATATATATATAATATATATATATATATATATATATATATATATATATATATATATATATATATATATATATATATATATATATTATATGATTACTGTTTCTGTGGGAGAGGAGGTCCTCGGAGTGTGCAACGCGTAACGGAGTGATTCCATTTTCTTCTCTTCAGTAAAGCTAACAAAGGGTTTAACTCTTTTGTCTATCGCCTCAGGATGCTAGGGAATACCGTCGTCTTCAAACTCCAGAAATTCATTCAACTTATATTTCATTCCCGATCGTGCAAAATCTATTTTTCCCAACACCAAAAACTCTTTTCTCATATATGAAAAATCTT